>VXAL01000116.1:31335-58844 GCA_013399475.1 Chauna torquata
AAGAAAGAGAGAGGGGGGGGGGGGGGGGGAGGGGAGAAGAAAACTAGAAAGTTTGAACACTACTCTTTGGCACAGTCTTTCCCCATATTCTCGAGATGTGGATGCTGCTGTACTTTCTCATTTAAGGCTGTGGCCTCACACTTTCTCATGTCTCCAGGTGAGAAATATATTCCTTGTTAAACAGAAAAGTCAGAAGGATGCACAAGCATGTATAGCAAAGGATCATGAGATCAAGATGATAGTTATATGCCATAAGAACAATTTTCGTGTGCTGCATTTGATCCCAGGTGTGTGAGAAGTACGTGTACTGGTAAATGGAGAAGAAATCATGAAACACATTAGCTTAATTTGCTTTTAGGCACATGATCCACAAATCAGAAAAAGCGTGATCAAAGAAGATGGAAAAGAAGTAAACAGCAGGAGTCAGGCTAGATACAGGGAGTGAGATACACACACTATCTGGAGAGAGTTTCAACATACATGAATTACTGCATTCTTAATAGAAAATAAAATATGAAAAGCAATGGTAAGAGAAACAAAATAGATTTAAAAAAAATTATAATTTCACAATAACTAGCAACCCACTACTAAATTGGTATGGATGAAATACACTAGGAAACTTAAGTATTCTATTGTATTTAACTGAATTTTGGCAATATTTACATATTGTATAGCTGTACAGTTTGCTAAAGCTAAACTGTTGTTTGCTTGTTTGTTTTTGCATAAAAATATAACCCTAAAATGTTAGCTACTTTGGAGATAATCAGAGAATGCAAATGAAGAAATGGCTTGTATCACCTTGGTTCATTATGTCATAGGTCTGGCTGGACTTCTGCAGGGCCTTACTGGGTGTTATCCCAGACGTATCAATGTTCTGAAATTCAAAAAGCAGACCAGATTTATGAATGAACGGATGACTGGCCTGTTCTTAAGGAGCAGAACCCCCATATTACTATCTGGGCATTCTCAAACCAAAGGCTGCTTTTGAAGATTTTACGAAAAAATTGATCTTTGTAAGCACAACATGTCAGATCTGTTCTGATCACACCAGATTGATTGCAACTACGTAGTTTAAATCTTCCGTGTCTTGTATATGAGGCTTCTCTTGGGTGTGCTGCTTAATGAATCTGAGCCCAAGTAGAAACTCAGATGTCTGGAGAACATACTGATGTGTTGCAAGCGAGTAGCAACAAGCACGTAGATGGTCAATAAGTTCTAGAAGCATTTGACTCATACAAACAGAATCTTCATAAATGGATTACTGTTGATTTAGCTTGGGGCTACTCATCTTGGATTTCTAGACAGTCAGTAGTGTGGTCTGGAAGAATGATTGTTCCCACAGTAACTGGACCACTAGCCATCTGGAAATCCCAGTCAGATGGCCAACTTCCTATTTTGGTTTGTTTTGTTTTGTTTGTTTGTTTTGTTTTGTTTTTTTGCTTACTTGCAAGGTTAGTACAAAAATTGAAAAGAAAAACTAGAGGTCAAAGTGCAACATCAGTTAAAGCTTACAGTTTACACATCAGCCATTTAGTACCTGTACACGTCATCCAGGGAGCAGATCCAGCTTTAACAGTAGTACTCACAATAAAGTAGTAGCCTTATTCCTAGACATTCCCTGAGAACTACTTTGAAGCCTTCTCTTTAGCCTTCATAATCATTGTTGTACTGTCTTAGAGAACAGTATCTATGCCACCACGTAGATGAGTTTTTCACTGATTACAAAAGCTGTTATTCATACTGAACTTAATTATTTCATAATCTAGAGAAGACGGCTTTATTAACAAGTACGTCCTTAGTAAAAATATAAATTTTAGTTACAATACTTGAACTAACTAGGGAGTATCAAAAAATATGGGTTCAGTTAGTTAGTTAATGTAGTAAACTATTTACACACAGTTTATACTCATCAGCATTCATTGCACATCTTTCCTATTATCCTCTGGTTCAGGTTGGCAGACATTACTGAGACACTGGGAGACATATTTTAATAAGTGTGAGCACATAGAGCTGAATATCATTCACACCTGGAAGACCCAGCCATCTGAAAGCCTTTATCTTAACTCTTAATATAAACTCCTAGGCAAATGTAATAAAAATCTTTCCTATTTTTATTGCTTTTGCATTAGGGGGTGATGTTTATGGGTAACTCCATCTCTGTTTAATCTAATATTTCAGTGGTATGTTAAACTTCATTATAGTTCTGACATTTTCCAATCAGAAACATGAATATTTCAGACTTTGTAAATGTATACTGCTTTAAGTGCTGGTCTCAGTGGAACCTTCATTATGAGGACAGTATTGCTGTCTCTGTTATATTTGTGCAAAGTGTATATAAATATTCTAAAAACCTGAGTTTGAACTCACTTTTTCTGGTGTAAATTGGAAATCACTGCACAAGAATAAGTGCAGTTTCATTAAGAACGTTGTTATGTATCTCCTAGGCTGGAAGTTTTATACCTGTGTTATTGGGAAGTAGAGAAAGAAATAAAACTGGTTTTCTTCCTTCTGATGAAGAAGGATTATGCACAAAGCAAAGTGCATCAATATGTGACTATTCTAAATTTCAGTAGTATAGCAAATGTGTACAATAGTCCATGCCTCTTTGTAATTGTTGTGGTTTAACCCGGCAGGCAGCTACGCACCACACAGCCGTTCGCTCACTCTCCCCCCACCCCCCCAAACCAGTGGGATGAGGGAGAGAATTGTGAAAAAGAAAAAAAAGCTTGTGGTTTGAGATAAAGACAGTTTAATAGGATAGAAAAGAAAGGGAAAATAATAATAATAATAATAATAATAATAATAGTAAAAGAATATACAAAGCAAGTGTACACAATGCAATGCACAATGCAATTGCTCACCACTCGCCGACCAATGCCCAGTCTGTCACCAAGCAGCGGTCCCCCTTTGCCCCGGCCAGCCACCCCAGTTTTATTGTTCAGCATGATGCCACATGGTATGGAATATCCCTTTGGTCAATTTGGGTCAGCTGTCCTGTTCCTGTCCCCCCAGCTTCTTGTGCACCCCCAGCCTCCTCGCTGGCAGGGCAATACGAGGAGCTGGTAAGTCCGTGGCTCTGTATAAACACTGCCCTGCAGCAACTGAAAACATCACCACCATCTTCATCAAAAAATCCAAAACACAGCATTGTGTTAACCTCTACAAAGAGAATTTAACTCTATCCCAGCCAAAACCATGACAGTAATCTAAATGTATAGTACCTATTTTTAAGAACTAGCACACAATTAAAAAAAAAATCTAACATGACCTTCTGAAATGACAAACAATGCACCTCTAAAGGAGCCTATATTTTGAGAACATGATACAACTAGCTGCACAGATATAAGCATGTTACTTGTAATTCATGTCATTAATGCTTAGTGAATAACTTTTGCTGAGTGATATAACTTCTGCCTTTCCTGGGACAAATTTCTGTGACAATAATATTACTTGAATATCCTCCTAAATTTAGGTACCTCCAATAATATTGATATCATTTTTTCTGTATTTTGAACAGCTCTAAGAAGTTTTCGCAGGTGAAGTGTTGATTGGTGGCCATCTTGGCCATAATGAGCATGAAGTAGTCAGGTTTAAAGTCTTTGGTGATAGCAGGAAAATTGCCAGCAAAACTTCGACCCTGGATATGGGGAGAGCATTTCCCTGAGGCTGCTCAGGGAAATAGTTAGTAGGGTCCCCTGGAAACTGCTTTTGAAGGCATTGGGGTCCATCAGTGCTTGTCACTTTTTAAGTACCACCTCTTAAGAGCACAGGAACAGGCAATTCCAAAATGTCGGAAGTCAAGCAGGTGGGGCAGAAGGTCGGCTTGGCTGAGCAGGGATCTTCTTCTAGAGCTTAGGTGGAAAAAGAAAGTGTGTGGACACTGGAAGCAAGGTCAAGCAACATGGGAGAACTACAGAGATGCTGTTCACCTTTGTAGGGAGAAAATTTGTGCAGCCAAAGCTCAATTAGAGTTGAAGCTGGCCAGTACTGTGGGGGACAATAAAAAGGTGTTTTTAAATATGTTAAGAGCAAAAGGAGGACCAGAGAAAACATTAGTCCATTGCTTGATGAAGATGGTCACCTCACAAATAGGGACATAGACAAAACAGAGATGTTTAATGCCTTCTTTGCCTCTGTCTTCTACACTGATGATGGGCCCTGGGACCCCAGGTGCTCTGAGTTGGAAGAATGTGACTGTGGGAACAATAAACTCCCAGCCAACCCCAAACCTGTGAGGGATTTGCTGCTCCAGCTGGATGCAAGTAAGTCCATGGGGTCCAATAGGATTCATCCCAGGGTACTCAGAGAGCTGGCTGATGTCATCGCGAGACCTCTCTCCATTATTTTTTAATGGTCTTGGGAATCTGGAGAGGTCCCAGTTGACTGGAAGGTGGCAAATGTTGTCCCAGTTTTCAAGAAGGGCAAGAAAGAAGACCCAGGTAATTACAGGCCTGTCAGCCTCCCTTCAGTGCCTGGTAAAAAGTGTCCCATCAGTGCCTGGTAAAATTATGGAGAAGATTATTCTGGGAGTTATTGAAAAACACATGAGAGACAATGCAGTTATTGGTGACAGCCGACATAGGTTCACGAGGGGAAAGTCCTGCTTATTTCCTTTTATGACAAGGTTACCCGCCTAGCTGACCAAGGGAAGACAGTTGATGGAGTCTTTTTGGATTTCAGCAAAGCTTTAGATACAGTTTCTCACAGTATTCTTCTGGACAAAATGTCTGGCATACAGCTGGACAAAAACCTAATGCGATGGGTGAAGAGTTGGCTGGTGTGTCAGGCACAAAGGGTTCTAGCAAATGGGGTTACATCAGGCTGGCAGCCAGTCACTAGTGGAGTTCCTCAGGGCGAGGAGAGGGGAGAACTCATTGCAGTCTACAGCCTCCTTACAAGAGAGAGCAGAGGGGCAGGCATTGATCTCTTCTCTGGTGACAGCGACAGAACCCAAGGGAATGGCATGGAGCTGCATCGAGGGATGTTCAGGCTGGATATTAGGAAAAGGTTCTTCACTGAGAGGGTGGTCGGGCACTGGAACAGGCTCCCCAGGGAAGTGGTCATGGCACCGAGCCTGCCAGAGTTCAGGAAGGATTTGGACAATACTCTTCAGACATATGGTCTGATTTTTGGGTGGTCCTTTGTAGAGTCAAGTTGGACCTGGTGATCCTTGTGGGTCCCTTCCAACTCGAGATATTTTGTTATTCTATGATTCTAATTTAGTATGTGAGAAAATAAGTGGGGAAAATGGACTGATTTTCTTCATCCTCTCACAGTCTAAAGCCAGCTTCTGACATAAAGTTCTGGACGCAGAACTCGTAACTAAATTAATTGGACTGATTTTCTTTTCTGTTGTACACACGGAGTCTTACTTTATGTTCCTCATTAGAATATACTAGGGGAGCAAATAAATCAAGAGCAAGCTCATATGCCAGGGAGATAGAAAATAAATGCATATGTGTAAGAGGAGAAAAACAAAACAAAACAAAACAAAACAAAAAAACCCTCACATACACTGTTTTGCTAAATGTTCTGTACTCCTACAGGTTTATTTTCTAAACAACTAGTATCTCCCCCTTTCCGCTGTTTCTAGCGTCCAGAGGGTTGCTTTGTCAAGTCTCTCTGCTTTTACAATGTTGACAATTAGTGTTCTTTAATGACCTTTTAAATACCTAGCTTCTGATTCTCATCTCACTTTGGTATCTGCCAAGGTAATCTAATTCATTTCAGTTGTATTAAATTGACAGAAAAGACATTGTTCCTAGATTTGGATTTGTAGAATGAAAGGTAGGGAAAGAACACAAGGTCCTATCCCAATTATATATGATTGTATTCTATTTGTTTACTCCTTACAGCCTCTGCTTTTAGCATCTGTCACTTGAATGACTGTCTTTGTTTTGATTACCTCATTGTTCTTTGTTCTCTTAAAATGAATGAAATTTCAGGAACAGAAAGGCACCAGTACTAGTTAGTAAATGTCTTTTGCACACCTTCCTCAAGAGGAAACAGACAAGGCAAGAGAAAAGAGAAGGAAAAAAACAGAGGGGATAAAGAAAAAAATAGTGGGGAAGAATCTTAGGAAAGGGCAAGGACAATGGTGAATGAAGACGTAGTCGTCCAAAAGGGAAATTTATAGGAAAACATATGATGGGGAAACACAATTGCAGAGTATGAATTAGTGAAAGGAACCTAGTCTGCTGTAATATACTGAGTTTTCCTGCAGAGAGTTTCAAGAACTTTGAAATTATGTGTACATAGAATAGAAAAACATGAAATGGATTCAATTAATGAAATAACTTCCATTTTACTTTTTCAGGTGTATCTCCCCAATTTGCAACTTGGCACACCTTTCTACACCTCTTTTTTTCTGAAGTCTGGCCTGGGCTAGTCCCCTGTCAGGCTTTTTGAGGTTGCTTACTGTTGATACAGATTAAATTGCATCACCTTGAAACACCCATTTCATCTTCCAAATAGTAAGGTAATGCAAAAGAAAGAAATGAATGGTGCTTTCAAATCTTTCATTCAATGTGCATTTGTTGGGCTTACATGGCAAGGTTTTGGTAGCTGCAGGGGTAGCCTGTGTGAGAAGAGCCCAGAGGCTGCCCCATGTTAGATAGCCTGTTCCAGCTGGCTCCAAAAGGGACCTGCCACTGGCCAGAGCTGAGCCAGGGAGTGATGCTGGTTGTGCCTCTGGGAGAGCACATTTAAGAAAGGGAAAAAATGCTGTGCAATAGTGGCTGGGAAAGAGGAGTGAGAAAATGTGAGAGAAACAGCCCTGCAGACACCAAGGTCAGTGAAGAAGGAGGGCAGGAGGTGCTTCAGGTGCTGGAGCAGAAGTTCCCCTCCAGCCCACGCTGCAACAAGCAGATCTCCATGCTGCAGCCTTGGAGAAGACCAAGGTGGAGCAGGTGGATGGGGCCTGAAGGAGGCTGCAGCCCATGGAGAGCCACCACAGGAGCAGTCTCCAGGCCGGAGCTTCAACCCGTGAAGAAGAGCCTATGTTGGAGCAGGAGATCTGGTGGGACATAAAACTATTAAAGAGTGGTGGGAGCTGCCACCTGTGGGGGACCCATGCTGGAGCAGTTTGCTCCTGAAGGATGGCCCCCCTGGTACGGACCCATGTTGGAGCAGCTCTTGAAGAGCAGCAGCCTGTGGGAAGCCCATGTAGGATTCGTTCAGAAAGGACAGCATCCCTTGGGAGGGACCCCACGCTGGAGCAGGGGCAGAGAGTGACCATGAAGGAGCGGCAGACACAAAGCATTATGGACTGAGTGAAACTTCCATTCCCTGTGCCACTGTGCTGCTCAAGAGGAGGAGGTAGAAGAGGATGGATGGGGGAAGGTGTTTTTAGTTTGCTTCTAGTTCTCACTGCTCTAGTCTATTAGTAATCGGCAATAAATTACATTATCTCCCTTATGCTGAGTCTGTTTTGTCCGTGACGGTAACTGGTGAGTGACGTCTGTCACAGGTGGAAAAAGGAAAGATGGTAATGATATTATACACTTCACTAAGAAGAGAGAAGCAGCAATATAATTTATTGATAACAAAACTTATGCGACTTAACAAAGATTTAATGATGGCAAGGTACACTTGATTATAATTTGAAGATACACTTAATTACACACTATATAAAAGACACTATATACAACTCAAAGACATTAAATGAAAGACATTATACACCACAGAGACTACATAAGAAACTGGGTTAGGCGACATTACATCAAGGAAACCCTCCTTTTGAATCATGAGGTTCAGAGTGGACCCCTTTGCTTTCTAAACGCCTTCAACCAAAGAGGTAAAGAGCCTGGGTGCAGCTGAATCTACTCCTAGTCCTAGATTTGGTCAACATTTTATGTCTAAAGGATTATATGTATTATGCAAATCCTTTATGTTACTTAGCTAAGACTATAAAGCATGACCACAAAGCACCATTACTGCGCATTAGTATGCTGTTACTTTCCCAATCCACCTCCTCTCTGTAGCGATTAGGGTCCTCTCAATCTGCGGAAGTAACCTTGGGAGGTGTCCCTGCACAAGGGGAAGTCTATGCTTGCAGCCTGCTGTTGTGTCAGGAGAGCTCAAAGGGCTCTTGGGCTACTCACTATTTATCGGGTGAGATGATTCACTTATGGTGACATTTGCATACAGATGTTTGTTTCTTTGAAATTTAGCTTGAGTTGGACTTTCTTCCAAATTTGACCAGAACAGTAGTTGTGGGGTGCATTGCTCAAATAGCTCAGTAGCCCTTGGCTATTTGTCTTCTATCTCCCCCGAATCCAGGATACAGCCATTGCTACCAGACACATCCATCACAAATGTCAGTGGTGGTTATCTGCTTAGGCTGGGTGCTCTGCTTAAGCAGGGAGATTGGGGAGGGGAGTACGTCATCACAATGTCCCTGTCCTTATCTCAACCCACCAGCCTTTCTTTCATCTTATTCTCTCCCACTGTCCTTTTGAGGAGGGAAAGTGAGAGAGTGGTGTGGTGGCGCTGAGCTACCTGCTGTTGTTAAACCACCATAGTGTACTATGCTTCACAGCTTATCTCCAAAACCCCATTTCATGTATAAAGGCAAAATTTTCTAGAATGAATACACAAGTGACCTGTAATTCTTCTGTGTTTGCTGTCTATGGGATTACTGGGACACCATTCACTGTAATAAGGTATTCATGAGTTTGTGTACCAGAAGTCAACTTCTAATCAATATAAGTTATACTCAGAAGCTTCAAGAATTGCACCAGTTGTTCTCCAAATATTTATTGCACAGGTGAAAAAGGAAGGAAATGAGACCTAACTTTGGGAAAATGGGTTTTAATCCTTCTGTATTATACTGTTCCCATATTTCATCATCAAAACGCCCAATTATTCTGTAAACCTTTCTCTTTTAGTAGTCTCATAGCAATCCATGACAAAGTAGTGTATGTCCAGAAAGTGGCAAAAGAATTTGAGGAGAAAATATCAAAGTAGATACAAGGGTAAGATATTGCTTTCTTTCCCCCAGAAAACTGGGGAGGGGTGGGGGGGAGCAAACACACAAGCAAAAATGACCACTTTTATTTGAATATCATCTTATCTTTGCTGTCAAAGATTAAAGGACTGGAGTCCAGCATAGAAGAAAGAGGTCATAAGCCCTTTGATCACTCCTTTGCCCCTCTCTCCTGCATGGTGATGATTTCCTCCACAGAGTAAGGATTATATGCCATAGGGCTATAGCAAGCATCTGCAATGTCTATCTACATGGACACAAGGAACTGACATTGAGTCAGAGAAAGGTTGGAAGGTAAAGACCACGGGATATGGAACATGGTAAAAAGGAGATTTTATTCTTACAGTTTAGAAGAACACTTTTGCAGCATAGTTCAGAATTAGACAGAGTTTCCCAGTTCAACTAAAGGCAAAACAGTCTTAGCTAGCAGCTTTTATGCCTGGAATTTTAAGTTGTATACAAGAGCCAGGTATGGAAAGGTACAAAGATCCCTATACCATATAGTGCAATTAGTGTGAGGTTTTGGGGGGCCTTTCATATGTTGTTGACTGTTATTCACTTATAATCTAATATGAAATAAAAATTCAGTGAAATAAAATCAGAATAAAATAATCACAGAATTAAAACCAAATGCCAGGAGTAGAAAGGCACAGAAAACACAGAATCTAGAAATGAGACTTTCAGCTGTGTCTGCCCCATGACTTCACAAATTCCTCATCAATCTTATCCCCAGTTCTGCAGATTCATAACTTCTGCATATGTGGAAATTCCGCTTCTGAATCTTATTGCTCTTCCTTCTAATACACTTTTGCATTATTTATTTAACACATCCTTAATCTAATACTAACATCTATTATTAACAGGCCCAATTACAAATCTGGGAGTCAGTATACGTCTAGTACTGACATTTATTTTGTTGTAAATCAGTGGTCTACATTCTTCCGTTATTTGTGGATGACGTTTCTCTTTTGTGTTAGGAATCCACTCAGAGAATTCTCATATTCAGTGAAAAGCCCACTTACTGAAACTTCCAAAAGACAGAAAGGTTAAAAAGCACTCTTAGAGGTATTAATACTAGACAGAAATCAACAGCCTTATAGACAGGAAAACAAACAAACAAACAAACAAAACAAACAAAAACCCCAAAATAGTTTATATAAACCTGTAATAGAGCACACAAGTGGCAAATCTATGTTATCAGCATTAGGAGTTATAGGGACCTTTTTACGTTATATTAGGAAAGAAAAACTGCTAAGTAATTGCAAGTATTCCCAGAACTAATATCCATCTGGACTTATTATAACGGTTACCTGCTTTGAACTCGATCTTGCTTATTTTCATACTGGAGTGAAAGTATCAGAATATCAGTCAGATCTACCTGATTTTAATACCTAAATATATAAGATGCTTTTGCATTAAAATATACTTCAGTGACTGAGGCAAAAAAAATGATCTTTTCATTTTTCTTCTAAAAATTGTTTCAAAATCTGTTTTTCTGGTGGAAAATGAACACATACCTTTGCTACGCTCATATGCTTTTGTAACATTGCTCTGTGGGTTTAGTACTGTTTGTCCTACTTGTCAAAGGATATGTGAACTGTGTTCTGTTCCATCAAATCTGGCTTTTAAATCATTATTGATATAAATCAATTTTAAAACAGTCTAGTCTTCCAAACTCTTATTCCATCCCAAATAACTGATCTGCTTCCATTGCAGGTTGCAGATTGCTTACATTAAAAGGAAAAAGTAGTGACAAGGATTAGACAAGCAATCTATTTATGCACAGATATGAATCAATATTTGCAAAAAGTCCTATTTCCCCAATATTGCAGGAATCAAACAAAAGAGAGAGAGATTTTTGTTAACACTCTCAATTTTTTATAATTATTTTTTATTTATTTATTATGTTTTTGTCTTATGCCAGGATATTGCACAAAGCTTATCTGTTTTGTTTATTTCGTGTGGTACTTTTGTGATGTTAAACAGCATGGATAATAGCGGCCAAGTGTTTAAACATCTACTCTGACTCTATTCTATTTACCACAAAAGTATAGCTTAATTAAAAAAATAATAATAATTTCTTCAGTGTTTTAGTTTAATTAAAAAAAATAATAATTTCTTCAGTGTTTGTATACATATGAAAATACAATGTTCATCTGAAGTCTTAGTTCAGCCTCACCTTGAAGGTTAGTTATTCTTGTGGTGCCTACTCTTAAACAAAGGAGCTATAATGTTCACCACATCTGGTCATATTTAAAGATGCATTCTTGGATAAGGACCCCTACTAAGCAATGAAGTGTGACCTGAATAAGTGGGCAAAATAAACCAAAATGACTAAGTAAGATGAGGTTAATCATAAGTATAACCCTTGTACCTAATGAAGTCTAAAACTTTATAAGAGAAATCTGAGACATACTTGAAATACCATATGGAAAGGTCAACTTGATATTTCTATGACAGCACAAATACATCCTAAATGCCATGGAAATGGCAGTAACATGGTATTTGTGTTACGAAACAAAGATAGAATGATCCACCATTTAAGAAAACTTAATAAAGGAAGATGCAAAAGAAGGATTTTATAATCTCTGTATAACCCATGAAAAGAATTACTAATGAAGATAAAACTGGCTTTTTTTGAGTAGCTAGTGGTATGGGAGATAGCAGCCATACTGAATGCTAAAGTTACTATAAGCCATATGGAGTTTGCTATGATGAGGCAATAGTGAAGTTCCCACTGTGAAGTTCCCGTTGACTGGAAGAGGGGAAACATAACCCCCAATTTTTAAAAAGGAAGACCCAGGGAACTACAGGCCAGTCAGTCTCAGCTCTGTGCCTGGCAAGATCATGGAGCAGATCCTTCTGGAAACTATGCTAAGGTGCATGGAAAATAAGGAAGTATTTGAGGACAGCCAGCATGGCTCCACTAAGGGCAAATCATGCCTGACAAATCTGGTGGCCTTCTATGATGAGGTTGCAGCACTAGTGGGTAGGGGAAGAGCAACTGATGTCTTCTACCCCGACTTGTGCATAGCATTTGACACAGTCCCGCATGACATCCTTGTCTATAAATTGGAAAGACATGGATTTGATGAACGGACCACTCAGTGGATAGGGAGTTGTCTGGAAGTCCAGAGCTCAATGTCCTGGTGGAGACCAGTGATGAGCAGCGTTCCTCAGGGGTTAGTATTGGGACCAGCACTGTTTAACATCTTTGTCAGTGATACAGACAGTGGGATTAAGTATGCCCTCAGCAGGTTTGCCAACAACACCAAGCTGAGTGGTGTGGTCGACATGCTGGAGGGAAGGGATGCCATCCAAAGGGATCTTGACAGGCTTGAGAGATGGACCTGTGCAAACCTCAGGAAGTTCAAAAAGGCCAAGTGCAAGGTCCTGCACCTGGGTCGGGGCAATCTCAAGCACACATTCAGGCTGGGAAGAGAATAGATTGAGAGCAGTCCCAAGGAGAAGGACTTGGGGGTGTTTGTTGATGTGTATCTCAACACGAGCTGGCAACGTGCACTTGCAGCCCAGAAAGCCAGCCATGTCCTGGGCTGCATCAAAAGAAGCATGGCCAGCATGTCAAGGGAGGTGATTCTCACCCTCTACTCCGCTCTTGTGAGACCCTGCCTGGAGTACTGGGGTGGGATTCTTTATGGAGTGTACTCTCTAGTGGAGTGTAGTGATAGGACAAGAGGTAATAGTTTTAAACTGAAGGAGGGTAGATTTAGATACATAAGAAATTCTTCACCATGAGGGTGGTGAGGCACTGGAACAGGTTGCCCAGAGAAGTTAGGGATGCCTCATCCCTGGAGGTGTTCAAGGCCAAGTTGGATGGGGCTTTGAGCAATCTAATCTAGCAGAAGGTGTTCCAGCGTATGGAAGGGGGATTGGAACTAGATAATCCTTAAGGGTCCCTTCCAACCCAAACTGTTATATGATTCTATGATTTTATGATAGTGACAATCAGATGTCCTTATTTATGGTTTGGAAAAGTGGAATATGTATAGATTAAGAAAAGACTAAAACAGTCTCACTCTAGCTTGTTTATGTTCGTTCCCTTGAGTTAATCACTCTCACTGAAGCAATCTGAAATTTTTCTAATTCCTCACCAGAACTTCATACCAGATATTTGTCAAAACAAAGTAGGTTTTGTGGCTGAGACAGAAGGCAAAAATACAGAAGGAAAAAGATAAAATAGTGTGCTAAAAACAGTCTATTAGTAATAATTTAAAAGTAAATTAAAAGAGATATCACTTTACCTCCTTTTCCATTAGAAACTTGAAATGTTTGAAGCTTAAAAGAGCACATGATCATTGAGTCTGACTTTCTGCATAACATGGACAAAAGGTTTCTGAACAGTAATTCCTGCTTCCATTACTTCTTCTTGATCTTTTTGAAAGATGATGGATGTTAACATAAAGACTTCAGGTGATGGAGAATGTATCCCATTACTAGCAAACGGTTAAATATCTTCATGATTTAAAATACAAACTTCATTCTTAAGTGAGTTTTTTAAAATCATCTTCCATCCTGTTTATATTGTTATTCTTTTGTGTGATAGGTTAAAGTTCTGTCTAGTATCAGAAGTCTTCATAAGCAGGTAATTACAGATTGTGATCAGACTTCAAATTAATAATCTCTTTTAAAATGAGTGGATAGGACTGACTCCTTTTAGCTTTTTTTAAGGCAGATTTTCTAGACTTCAGATAATTCTTCCATGCCTTTTATGAACCCTTTCCAATTTGTAAATAGCTTTTCTAAATCATGGACACCACAAATTGAACTTCAGTTTTTCAGTAAGGATCTCATAAAATACATCTGGAGGTAATGACTTCTTTTTCTTTTGGTAAGCACTTTTTTATCAACCCAAGATTTGCCTTTGTTCTATTAGCTATTTTTGCATACCAGGAGTGAAATACCTTCGAGTCCAGTGCAGGATTTATAACTTCCTGATCCAGGTTTTTGCCCTACAGGTGTGACTACACTCCCATATTTGAACAATGTGACAATTACCTATTTTCATTGTTAATATGATTCAGAAGAAATACTATCATTATGGGATGAGGAAAACATACAATAGCTCTCTACTTACCATACAAACTGATTTCAGCCAGAAAAAAATGAAAGTTCACTTAAGAATTGTTATATTGTTGCGTTCACAACAGCTGTGTATTTTTCCTAACCAAGTAACTTCTGTAAGACCACTTTTGTTTATTTTAAAACTTTGTATGTTATCATAGTATATTTTAGTATGTTTTACATAGCTAGAACTGAGCTAGAAGTTTCTGAGATCTCCTTTCTGGGTTACAGGAAACCATACAAGTTAGGGAAAAATGGTTAGATAATTTTATTATTACTCTTATTTATTTAATTATTTATTTTAAGTACAAATTTAAATGTGCTATGGAGAAAACAAAGATTCAGAGTTATGTGCAATTAGTTTCAGATACCTTGTGTATGACAGATAAGTACTGTCTCAGCTACTGGTAGGCTGAGGAACAAAGGTCTATAGAGCAGATTTTCCTGTCAAACTTAGAGGAGATTCTTTACTCACAGAAACAGTTTCTACATAGTATTACAACATAGTGAGTACATGTCCATTTTTATTTGCTCTCAGTTCTGGAAGCCAATAGCTAGTTTAGATGTCCGAATCAGGAATTAAAAGATTAAAAAGAAAAAAAATGCTTGAATAAGGAATATATATATATATATATATTCTTTTTTCTCTGTGTATCTCTAGGATGAGCACACAATTTGTCCTTTTTGGTGCCTCAGTTTATAGCCACATCTGGAACTAACATTTATAATTTCAGCAGCTATTCTAGTTGACTTTGTTTTTCAATTCACTACAAAGGTCTTGCCTTTTTCACTCCCTTCCCGATTGTTGCAACTGCCCTTTTCTCTCCTCCATATAATTATTCTGAGGCCTTTCAAACTTATTTCAGTACTAATGTGACAGTGAAAGTATAATATTATGGCTAACCCATTCTGTTTCTTCTAACTTCATCATTTTGGAGCAACTTTAAAACAAATTTTAGCTACACTTTGGCACAGTATTAATTTGGGGGAAAGATCAAGAAAATACTAGGCACAATCAAATGGTTATAGTATTTGAGCTCTTATGGTAGCAGATGAAACAGCACAACAGAACATGTCTTGAAGTTGGTTAGATGATGTGAAGTGTCACTATTAGGTGGATTAAATTTTGCCAATTAATCTTTAATTTATTGATTTGCTGATGGACTTTGTTGAGGGGAAGTAAGTGGCTCCACTATTCACTTTTACCAAGAGATAAACTGATCGGAGGGTCTGTGGATCATTAACCCACATTTTGCTTCCAAATTTCACAGATATTAGTGAAGTAATCCCCAAAATTTAAGTAATATTTGCATAAGTGGACGTGCATGTCACAAGAATCCATTTAAACCAGTATAACTGCAGACACAGTTGATGAACTAAAATCAGGTCAGTAAAACCCCGGATTTAGCTCACAAACATCTGTACAGCTTCTTGGAAATAAAAGATGCTAAATAAATATTAAGTAGCACAGTGAAATGGGATAAGTGGAACCAAGATATTTCTATAGCATGTTTCTCAAAGTAACTATGAATAAATGAAGTTTATGCTAGTATGTATACCAACAATATTCCTATAAGTATGTGAAATATCTTTGAACATTCCCTCACAAAATACATATTTCAACCAACAGAAATACACCTAATTATAAAATTCACTTAAACTTTTTTTTTTCCTATTAAAAACCTGAGTTGTGTGATATTGTGGTACTGTAATTTAGTTGTCTACTTTTTGGATTTAAAAAGCAGATCACTCTTACAATTCAATATTTTTACAGAATCAGTGTTTATTTTAAGATTAAGAATTTTAAAATATTTTTTTCCAAAGAGAAAATCTAAAATATAACTGCAAGATTAAAATACAATATTTTTTGTGTTCTTCCAAAAACAGATTTTCCTAATAACCTTCATGTAAAATCACTGTATGACAATGATCCAAGTGCTTTAATTTTCTGTGACTGATTGATTGAAGTCACTTTGTCAAGAGGAATTCACTTTTATAAAAAACTTAGCAGATTCTAGTTCTAAGTATCAAGTAATAACAATATATTTGTCTTCCTTTAAGCAATGAAATCAATTCATTTTTGGGTCCAAAAAATACAAATACAAGAATAGTGTGTATCTGTTCATTTACTGAAAAACAAGTCACAAAAACTAGGAAAAAAAAAATACAGACCAGACTTATTGTACTCTACAATGAAAATAACAAAAACTTTTAAAATTTATGATAAATTTTTCCAATATGTAATAAGAATTTTGTTCTGCTTTCTTCCTATTTTCATTTTTATTTGATTTTATTTTTATTTTACACATCAGAAACATGAGCTCAGCCTTTGAACGAATGATAAGTAATTCTATGCTCCCTCATGGAACTAGCTAAAAGTCTTTGCAAGTCAGGGCTGCTGTCAAATTTACTTTTGAGGTTGACATTTAGTAGGCGTCCTTGTTATTAGAAAAGAACGTGTATATTTGATAAAGGAATGGATTTGAGTGGGAATTCACCATTAGAGCAAATGCATCTTTAGTTATGTTTTGTTAGCTTTGCTAACTTTGAAGAATGAAGCCACTGATATTAGAAACTCAGTAAAATGACCGCTGTGAAAGACAGAACCAACCTAAAAATGATCTTTAAAGAAATCCAATGTATGCATGTACTTTTGAAGAAAATAGTAGCTGTTATGATGAATATTGCTATGGATAAAGATCAGAACAATCATACTATAGCAGAAATAAAGATAAAACATTTTTGAGACCAAAGAGAAGTTAGCTAAATCCAGTAAAATCTTTGAAGGCTTAAAAGTGGTTGGAAACCTCTAAAGCATGTTAATGTGATGTTTGCTTTTCGTGTTGATCTACATTATGCAGAAAGTATCACTAGAGATAGTCAAGAATCAGAATTAAAATACCATGAAAAGTTTCAATCCAGAAAGACATATTATTTAATTTTCATTTCAAGCATGTTTCTGTAATAATATTAAAACAAATTCTTGGTAAAAATGGAACTTAACATTTCAGTGTAGTGTATCTGATTGGGCTATTGTCTCTGGACGTGGAATCATAGTGAACCTGTGGAAAGGTTCTTTGCAAGACCATTGTTGGCGGTTGTCATCCCAAATTATGAAACTGGCCCATTGGGCTAATTACAGATGAACAGAATAGAATAATCTCTCATACTACCTTGAGACTCCAGCAAGATTTTAGTGTCTGGGCCCTGAGGGCACTAGTAAGCGCTACTGGCACTGCTTGGCCTCCTCTGCAGCCTCCCTTATATCTCAGTATTTGCTGATGGGAATGAGCCCTGACTGAAGAGGAGCCTGCCCTGCCTTGGCCCCCAGAGAGCTGTTGGCCTGTGCTGCACCTTAGGTTTGACTGCAATGCTCAGCTTTCTGAAAGATCAGAACACTGGTGGATACCTAAATATTACTATAATATCTTCTTTATTTTAAAATCTTGGAGTATGTTTTAAGGACCAAATCAACACTCTGAGTAAAGAGTATTTGCATAAGCAAACTGAAAATCAAGTCACACGTCAAACTCATACATATGTTTCTCCCTTTCAGGTAACATGCTATTTTCTCACTGCCTTAGACTGTGGACTATTTTAAGCACAGAGATTATTACTGTAATCCAATATGGAAAAAAAATAAATCAATAAACAACAAGAACAAAAAACAACTAACCAACCAACCAAAAAACCACTTTGAATGGAACTTGTCAGGGTCACACTCAGAACAATGTAACTAAATTCTAGCAAGAAGTATGCTAAAAGGCATGCTCAGAACATCTTGCACAAATATCAGACAACCTCCGAGGTTGTTTTAAAATAATTTTCCATTGAGACACTTTATGCTTAAAGCAAGTTGGAATTTTTTCAAGGAAGAAGGTTATCATTAGAAAGTTCTGTCTCATTGAAAATGAATGTTTGTTTTCAGAAGTAACTTTGTTGTAAAATATTTTTGCTGAAATAGCAAAATGCACCTACACAGAAGCATCAAGGTCTGATATATTTGCTAACCTCAACATTTGCACTGCCTCATGATGTTTGTTTCACATAGTTCAAAGCCAGTCCTATTTGTTACTGTAATACAAGAAAATTTGGACATCTGTATACCAACTTCACTTGAGGTTGATAGAAATGTCATCTAAGAAGAAAACTTAGAAGTTTCAAAAACTACATAGACAAGAGTTCTCAGGTTTTCCAGATGTCTGCTATAAAGTGAAAAGGCAACATGCTTCCTTCAGCTGGAATGCCATCTCTAAATAAATTAGATTTTGAGAGAGAACTTCAGCAGAGTCAGTGGAAGCCCATTTTCTGCCATGAAGTTCTAGATGAAATGTGTAAATGAATTCAAGACCAATTTACAGGAATCAAGAGATCTCAGTAAATAAAATCCTTTTTTAATCTTGTCCAAAGCAAGGATTATTCCATTCTGCTAAACTGAAAACTAAAACAAAGCATATGTTTGCTTTTGCAAAGTGATCGAAGGAATGTGCCAAATGGAATGGAATAAACAAAGTTATTGATTTGATCAATCAGCCACTGTAAATGCAGGAAACCCAACTGATGAGCCATGCTGATTAATGAGCATGAAATATTAAGGAACAGATGTTGAAAATCTGGGAAAAGTGCATATGAATCATTGTGCTGATTTATATCATTGTGATGATTTATAAATGACCTCAATTTCAGCTATTTATAATAAGTGACCTGAATGTGCTTTCTATAAACTTGTATATCTTCTTCATCTGTGAAATTCAGGTCTAAACTTTACCCATTGGCCCAAGTCCTGCTTTTTTTGTTTGTTTCTTTGTTTGTTTTGTTTTGTTTTGTTTTGTTTTTTTGTTTTCTCCTTGTTTTTGTTTGTTTGTTTGCTCTGTTTTATTTTTTTTGAGGACCTGGTGAGATTTATTTTTCAAAATGCACATCTGAGTTTAGGATCGTAAGATATCATTTTAAGTTTTAATACAGGAAGTACTATAGGAAGTGGGAAGAAACCTCCAGGAGATATTCTTCTACAATGGAACTCACCCAGAGATACCTTTAAGAGTATTCATGAGAAATAGCCCAGAAAACACGAAAGAAAATTTGTAGATCAACAGTAAACAGTCAACAGTCTAGTTCTTTTAAAAGCCTAGTTCCATGATCCCAATTAGGCAGAACCATACCATCACTGGAATCTTAGGACAATTTTAGATGAAAATAACCTCAATGTACTGCAAGCTCTTATTCTATCTTCATTTGCAGCCATAAGCAAAACAAGAAATGGGAGAAATATAAACAGCCTGAACAGGAACTTCTTAGCTGTAGAAACTGAGAAAGTATGAGCAGCTGCACAATAATGTCGGCTAAAAACGCAAACAGATTTAACTAATCAGCTAAAACAGATAGGTGTCTCCCATGAATGTTGTAGAAAGAAAGTCGTCATTCTGTAAGATGAAAGGTAGGTGATGTTAATTTTAGAGAAAAAATTTTTAGGTTGCTAGCATGTTCCGATAAAGCATCTAGAACTGAAAGAGAACACAGAGGCAATTAACTAGTTGCAGCTACAGTTCAAAGAGATAAGGAAATGAATGAAACCACGTTCTAAGGAAGAGAAAAGACAAAAGTCAGAACCAGAAAATAACAATTTCTGCCGAGTTGTACATACATTCAGAAAATGAAGTAGCTCATAGGAAAGAAGAGAGAAAGAGGATTATACGGGGGAACTGTGAAATTTGTAGCTAAACAGAGGAGAAGACAGCCAACTGCTTCCTGACCAAGTTATGGACACTATGGCAAACCTGGCAATTTATGTTGTTAATGCAAACTTTATCTTTAAAACCTGAAGGAACTAGGAGTTTCAGAATTTTTGGTCTCAGGAAAGTCACAGATTATTAGTGATACTACGGCCAGATTGCATATCTTTATGGTGAAAAGCACAGTATTTCCTTCTATTCCTGTAAAAGGAGAATATGGAAAGCTTGGAGCAAATCCCAAGACCTCAGAAGGACAGTAGTAAAGATATCATATTTGACTCATAGTTGAAAACATTCATGTGTGCCAGACTAGGAAGCCATGGGGGACTCCAGTAATGCAGATCACCTCATAGTGCAATGTTTATAAAGCAAACTGGGCATGGAGACAGAACAGAAATTCCTTTACTTTGGGCAGCAAGGCTGTGTGTTGACTTTCAATGTGCATGGAGAATTTTCATACCTACGGTTAGTGAATACAAAATATCTAGTAACAAAATAAGATTGAAATCTAAAAGAATGCTTTGTAAGTCAAGAAAAATATCAAGATGGTGCAGTAGAAATAACCAAAAAGAAAGAACTGCAGATCTGGTCGTTGATCTTGTTAGCATTCACTTTTTAAAAAGCATTCACTTTTTAAACATACATACTTTAGAAATTTGTGCTAGTTACTTTGGTACAAAAGGAATGGACTAAATTATTTTCTAAGTGATATAGAGAAAAAGAAATGAAGAAACAGGTTATTTCAACAATACTAGCAGTTTTCAAGATTTTGAATCCCTCACAAAGATAGTAATCCACTCAATAAGAAAAAAAAAAAATGGTAGGAATCAAGCATATTGTTTGGTGTTTCTTGCAATTTGATTCTTCTCAGTTGAAAAAAAAATAAGCCCTTCTTTTAATCCTGAAAAGCACAGATTTTCTTCCCTTCTCTTGTTTTTCAGGATGATGAGCTGTCAAACTGCTGCAATGACTGTAACACTATTGGTCTTGTCTATCATGGATACATTGTAAGGTATCTGAATCAACAGTTGAAACCTTTGACAGATATGAGTAAAAAAGATAACACTTCACCACCGACAATACAATCAACCGTGAGCCATAGGAGGTTAATCTTCAGCTACTGCTATGCTTATTTTTCTTATTAGTCACATGCCTGATCTGAAAACTCAGAAAATTGCTGTCTCAATCAAATTTAATTTCCTTTTGAGAAACTCTTTCAGAAGAAAATAAAGATTAAAATGCAATTAAAAATAGATCTTTAGGTCATAGTGTCTTCAGTCTAAAAGCATAAAGAAGCTTTGTGACTGGATCTTGATCAGCGAAATATCTGTGGTGGATCTGCCTTGGCTCTCTCTTCATAACAAACTCCCCCTCCACCCCCCTAAAAAAAAATAAATAAAAGTAAGATTTTTTAGATTATAAATTAGAAATGTTAACTTAAAAAATATACAAAATGCAAAGAATTACGTTGTTGGAAATAAAAATGGTTTATAAGCAGAAGTTCTCCTGCCTACTGTGTCCTTATTGGTGAATCATTTCTTCTGTTCAGCTCAATGACTTTCTGAGCTGCGATGAATTCTTAATAGTCTCTTGTGGAGTTTAAGGTGTATGTTGCTATCACACTTGTGCTGTGGCCCCCTGCTCTCTGGTCCTTTGCAGTCTCTGGCACCCTCTGCTACCTGAGCTGCCTGACATGGGAACATTCTTTTCCAGACTCCCAGAGGGGTCCAACTTGCTCTTTGGCTTTGCTTGCATGCGTAAACTCAGAACACACCAGTCACACAAATATTATCAGTAAAATGCAGTAAAAAAGCTGTAAGGTAAACCTTGACAATAGATTTGTACAATTAATATTGAACAGTTAGGGACTGCTTAAATGAATTGCTTAGCATGAAGATTTAATAGCTCAAAGAAAGACTAAACTAGCTTTAAAAAATCATTATTCTCAAAATAAAGGAATAAAACTCTGTCAGAAAGTCCTTGTGATCTTTTTTTGTGGATTAATTAAGTACCACACTTATGACAACAAATTTAGAGATGTGAATATTTTTTTGCATTTAATTTGATACCTGTAATAATGTGATATCATCCTGATAGAATCTGTGGCAGTGAGAACATAATTGTACAGTTTCTTCAATGCTGATGCAAAAAGATATAAACTTCATTTCCTGTGTAAAGAAATGGAAATAGTTGAAGACTAGAGAAAATTCATAGCAAAAATTAATGCAAAAGTCAAATGTCTTAATTTCATTTAACCTCAAAATAAGATCATAAGGACAATGCCCTTTCAATCTTATAAAACCTAAGAATAAATATCAATAAAAATACATATTTACAGCCAACAGATGTAACTGTTCTGATAGCTGAAAACTTTTTGTAAAGGTACTTTTAAGGATGTGAAGTGCTACATTGGCAATTCTTCTCTTTATTTACAAACCTGCAAAAATTACATGCCATTGTTCACTTTATAAGTCAGTTTAGGGCACTAGAATGGTGACTGTAAAAGAAGTTTAAAATAAAAGGCAGGTTCTCTGCCTTCACAAAAGAAAATATAGAGAAGCATCAAGAGAATTTATCTGCCATGTCAGAAAATGGATGGAATCCATTTTGGCCTGTCGCAAACACAAATGCAATGTGTTTTACAGCAAAACAGAAATTCCTTTAAAAGGTGCATTACCTTGGAAAAAGGAAAAGATTATGATTTTGTTTAACAGTCCAGAATGAGGATGATGACTGTGACGGATCCCAAGAATTCATTTCGTAAAAAGGATAACTCTTGTTCAAACCCTGAATTTTGAAAACTTTGTTTTGTTAAACCAGAAAATATTAATAATAATTTCAAAAACCTCAAATATTTGATTGTCCACAATAATTCACAGTATTTGCTTATTTAGAGCAATGCTCTAAATGGAACAGAGTAAACAAGTCATTGACTTGATTGTTCAACTGTTATAAATAGTGGAAACTCAACTGATGAGCCGAGTAGATGAATGGTGTTATATGTTGAGCAACAGACGTTAAACTGTGTCGTCCTTGACAAATTGGTTACCACAATTGATTGATTGTGGTAAAAGACCACAATCTAATTGTTGTGTACACACTCTGAACATTGTTAGAAATCCAAATATAAATACTACCAGACAAAACCATAGGAATCCAAGAACCAGGAAGGACAACATATGAAACACACTGTCTAGGGTATATACCTTTAGCAGACCTCCCAGAAGTGACAAAGATGCATGTCTAAAATCTTTTATACAATAACCTTAAATAATTAGATAAGAGACTTACCTACTCGTAATTCTTTTCTTAAATATGCTTTTGATGAGTTTCTGTGTTTATCTGGCCATGATTTTTTTCTGAGCCTTTGATTCTGTATGGTAAAATTTGAACTTTTAACAAGCAACCTTTCTGTCTATGATCTAGCAGTGACTGATTTCTTCAGTATTAGTTGTGGGACTGGGAATGTGTACATTCATGGCAACCGGTATTCTTAAACTGTTATTTCCACTCTCATTTTGCAGTCTTCCTGAGGTACCTACCTCTCTCTGGTGAATGTCAGTGTCTGCAGGTATCTTCTTTCTGAATAGAATTAACCTCTTTTGCAATCTAAAAACTCTCCTATAGTCTCCTTTTTTCTTAACAACATTAATATTTTTTAAGCTAGATAAATTCATGTGTATTCATATAATTGTGTAGAATATTATCTCTTAAACACCAAAATAGAGGGCAATGATGTCACTTCATGCATAATGAAAAGAGGTACAGGTCTATATAAGAAGATGGAACTACAAAATAGGACACTAGGAAAACAATTTATTACAGGTTAAAAAAAAAAATTAATGAGCATTTGGAAGCTATAAAAATGTAGTTCCCATTTACAAAACAAATATAGAAGACTAAATTCCACTGACGTTTATTATGAAACACCTGAGGTGAGATTCAATTCTAGACATTGGTGTGCAGTGGCAGTACCGAATTTCTGAACAAAGGAGCACAAAGGCTGAACAAAAGAGAACAAATTTAAGAACAAAAGAGCACAAAGACTGTAACAATGTTATAATCATCTCACAAAATCGTGATAGTAAAAGAGATTTAGTGATGTGGTGACGTTTGCAAACTGGAAATGGAAGTGAGTGAGTTCCTAGGCTACAGGGAAAAGACCATTAAACAAGACAAATTCAAAACAACTGTCGTTTTGACCCGGAAAAGAATTCCTTACTAGCAACAGAAATAGTAGTGATGAGCTTAACCCAAAGCATGACAATTCAGATGAGTTGAAGAGCACACTTTTCTCCAACTTGAGAACTTCTTCTAGCTGTTAATCTCCGTTATGTCAGAGGAAAAATAAAAAAAAACATAAATAGAAATCAGAACAAGTAATGGATCAAGACAGATTTTTCTTCTTCCCTAGTCATTAGCTGGCAAAAGGAAGCCCTGAGTATGGAATAAATTTTAAACACACATAGGTAATAATAAATAAATAAATTTAAATTCACTCTGTCAAATTATTTGGAGAAATCAAAGTCTCATATATTGCAAGAGCCATACAAAATCTTCATTTTCTATCTTGAGAAATTCCATCATTCTATTGTCTAGTCCTTTCCAGAAACTCATGAAACTCAATCTGAAAACAACTCCATGTTTTCATCAACCCTTGGACAATTGAGTTTCATAGAGCCTAAAGGCTCAACTAAATTGTGATGTACGTGAATCAACATAACTCTAAATCAGAGAAAACATTTTTATGAGCATCTGTAAAGACAACAAAGCTTCACACAAGTAAGTTTAAATCTCTAGAGACTATTTTCTCTAGCTGTGATTTTCTCATATTAAGAAATACAGAAGGCAAAAAGAGCCATCATTTTCAAGGTCTAGTTTACATCAGATTGCATGTGGAACATGATAAATATTGATTTTCTCCCTGAAGTATGAAGAGAACCAATGAGGAACGGGTCAATACTATGGACTAACAGGCAGACACAGGACTCTGTCATCTATCATATTGTTTCTAAAAGAATTTTCAAGTATATTTAGAGGTTATGATTCTATAACATTATGTCTAGCCATTACTCTCACAGACATTTTTAAAAACATGCAGCAAAGCTATAGAATGGACTAGCAAGCACAGCTACTTTGTAAATGACAATACGATTATACGATCATTACTCTGCTCAGCATTTACATTTTAATAGGTAGGAACTAAATGTCTTCTGAAAAGAGAAATTTTGTCTTTCAAAGTAGATTTTGTCTCCTAAAAACTATCTAGGGAGAAATGTGACATAGGACCAAAAACATGTTAGAGGAATTTGCTGCAAAAAACAACAGAAAAAATAGGTAAAAATGTATTTGTTTGAAATAAAAAATAAAGTTCATATCCTATCTTGTAAACCAATAGTTTTTAATGAATAAGAAAGTATTTTCAATATCAATATCTTCAATTTATGATTCCCTTATAAAAGTAGGTTGTTGGGTTTGTTTTTTGTTTATTTTTAACGTATAGTCCAAAGATAAAATGTGAGCCAGAAGAACTTAAAATGGTGGAGAAAGGCTAAGACAAGTGTAAAGCACATATAGTTGCTCCTGCAACACGTGCTCTCCTGTTGGTGTAATGGACAGGCTGGCATGTGGCTTCAATCCTGTTGTAGTTGGAGGGGACACACAAGGATCACCAGGTCTAACTCCTGACTCCACACAGGACAACCCAAAAATCAAACCATATATCTGGGAGCATTGTCCAAACCCTTCTTGAACTCCAGCAGGCTCTGTGCTGTGACCACTTCCCTGGGGAGCCTGTTCCAGTTCCTGACCACCCTCTCAGTGAAGAAGAACCTTTTCCTAATATCCAGCCTGAACCTCCCCAGACCCAGCCTCATGCCATTTGCTCAGGTCCTATCACTGGTCATGAGTGAGAAGAGATCAACACCTGTCCCTCCAATCCCCCTTGTGAGGAAGCTGCAGGCTGCCATGAGGTCTCCCCTCAGTCTCCTCTCCTCTAGGCTGAATGAACCAAGTACCTTCAGCCGCTCCTCATATGTCTTGCCCTCTAGACCTTTGACCATCTTCATAGCCCTCCTTTGGACACACTCTAATAGTCTTATATCCTTCTTCTATTGTGGCACCCAAAATTGTACGTAGTACTCAAGGCGAGGCTGCACCAGCCCAGAGTAGAGTGGGACAATCGCTTCCCTCACATGGGTAGCAATTCTGTTCTTGATGCACCCCAGGATATGGTTGGCCCTTTTGGCTGCCAGGGCACACTCTTGACTCATATTCATTTTGCTGTCAAACAAAACTCCCAGATCCCTTTCTGTGGGGCTGCTCTCCAGCCTCTCGTCCTCTCACTCCCTACTATCCTACAGGTGCCACCTCTGCTATGAAGCAGCAACTTCACTCTGCACCTGTAGCTTCAAGGCACCAATAGCTTGCTTGGCTTCCTCTTTACCTCTTCTACCAGATTCTCACACTGTTAATAGTACTCAAAATCATATTTATACTCTATTTGCGGAGGTGTAGCATTGAATTGTATTCCCTGACAGGGCTTCTATTTCCAAGTGTAAAGTGGTAAACACTTACATGCTGTTTCTGAGAGGCACAACTTGATGGACCTGTTTCAGGCCTGTACAAATTGGAGACTGCAGGGCAATCTGGCTAAGATGATGTTCTCATGAACAAAAAAAATGCTCTTTTCTGATGTGACATTTCTCCATAGGGAAACACTGACTTACAGTCGTGAAATATTTCAGTTAGGAAAATGGCAACCTCCACTGTCTATTCCCTTCAGTATTATTGCTCTCCTTACTGTCATCTAACAATTTGATTAACAATTAAAGTAAGAGTAAGAAATCTTTCTGTACTCGTGACACATCCCTTTATCCCACATGAACACTGCTACTTGCTGGATTCAGTATGTTTTTCTGAAAAACATAAAAAAATATTTCCCAATGTATTTGATATGACAAATACAAAATACGATAATACTGCATAATTACTGTGCTACAGACTGTGTTTAGATCTATTTCTCAGCAACTTCAGTATTAGATAAAAAAAAACTCTTTAGGTAATCCATTGATAGGCATCTTCAGAAGCTGTCCTGTATATTTTTTTTTCTGACAGATAGTTTGTGACCAACTGTAGATTACACCACTTTAAACTTTACCTTCAGCTAACCTTATACAATGTAACAAAAAAAAAAAAAAAAAAAAAAAAATCTCTTTATGGACAAGAAGACAGACTATATGTTCTAAGTAAAAGTTTTACAGTTAATAATGAAACTAAGTGAGCACTAAACTAGATAAATACATAAAAAGCACTAAAGCTAGTCCTGTTCCAAAAGTCTTGTATATTCTTACGGGCTGTCTCAAGAAAGAGGCATCTATTAGGTCTAATTTCTCTAGAGTGAAGCACGAGGCATGTCTTCTCAGTGGTCAGTACTATACTTCTACCACTCATTAACATCTTCCTCTTATATCAAACAAAACAGTTTGACAGTACAATTACTTCTTATTTAATAAAAACGGTCCTATCTGGATTATAAGTAACAGCAATAGAAAGTAGTCTCCTGAAATAAAGATGCATGTATAATTAATTCATATTGCAATAATAATTAGAATATCTCACAATACAATATATTCTCACCATGCTTGCCTTGTTAACTATAATGATAATTTAGGGAAATGTTTAATTCCTTTTTTTTTTTTTTTTTTTTT
>VXAL01000116.1:90707-102988 GCA_013399475.1 Chauna torquata
AAAAAAAAAAAAAAAAGAAGGAAAACCAAACCAAACCAAAAAAAACTAGCAGGTAGAATAAAGTGGTGAGTCCTCTGATGGTGGATTTGGCTGCATGTAATGCTGTTCAGAAAATGCTACGCCTGCTGTTTTTATAATAGGATGACCTTTTCTACTGCAAAGACACAGCCATCGCAACCATTAGTAAAGCACTAATGAATAGCCTCCTATTCAAACAACAGCAGCAAAGCAGGAAACTGGTATCTCCTACGTTCTTTCACTTCACTGAAGTGTGAACTCTAAAATCTCTTTGAAAACGGAGGTTTTTGATGAGAGAAATAGGAGGAATGTCATACAGAAAAATTCCTGCTACCAAATTGTTAGTTTCTTGGCTTTTAATGCTTTTTGCTGTGCATATGCTTAGCACATCTAAGGACAAGTTACTAGTTTGTGTTATTATTGTGCCTAGGAACTATTGTCCAGGAAAAGGAATCACTGAGTTATCTGATGTGCAGCTGTGAAGATATATGCTCCTGACTGATCTTGTGTTTCCATCTCTGACTAATGCCACAACTTTTTTTTTGTACCAGACATTTGCCATGTGAGGGATATGAGCCCGCAATAGGTGTGATTGAATATGTGCTGAAAAGTGTTAATCACTTGAGGTGATGCATTATTTAAACTCATGTTTTGTTTTGTTTTGTTGTTTCTGATAAAAATGCAAGGCAGAAGACTCTCTGTAGCCGAGATCATATTCTACCATTCAGCCTATAGAAGTAGGGTCATATATTTAGTTTGTGTAAAGTCTTGTCAGCCAGAAATTGCTTTGGATTTAGCTATGCATGGAAAAAGTTTTTCCCAGATATTGTGAAAAACAGGCTGAAGAAAAAGAAGTATGTCTCCACTGTCAGTAAAGAAGAGCCTGTGGTAAGAAATATGTGTTATATGAGCTGACTGTAGGCCCTGAAGTTTCCTTCAAAAACACTTAATGAGATCATTCTTAAATTGAAAAATTAACCACCAGACTGTTTGTTTATGTGAGCATATCCTATCACTTTACAAAGAAAACAAGAATTGAGAATGAAAAGGATATTTTCCAGCACTTAGAAACAATTTAAGAACCTAAGACAGGCTCACACTGTAGTCAGTTATCTTTTACCTCTTTAGGAAACCTGCCACTTGTAGTGACATGTTGCTCATCTCTTCCCAAAATGCTGGGCTGCTCCTGGGACTTGAGCAGTAATTAGCTGCTGGATCCCGAAGAACTGCAGCTGATCATGCAGGAGCACCCGTGCCTCAGAGCTAGAAATATCATATCAGCTTTAAACGGTTCCAAGAGCATGGATTATCTAGCTTGATTTCCTGGATTTAAACAACTTATTTCTGCCTAAAAACTTTCAGACATTGAATTGCAAACTGTTGATTGACCTGGATTGGATTTGGAAAAGATCTGCATCTTTAATGATGCAGATAGACATCTGGTTAGACTTACAGAACAACCAAACCAGGTGAGATCACAGGTTTTCATACATATCAATGGAAATTCCAATTCTTTTTGTACGTTAAGTGTTTATACGTATCTTCAGTTAAAAGCCTCATAAATATTTTAGCATTTAAATCCTAATGATTTCAAATGGGAATCAAAAGTATAATTACTTGTGAAAGAATTAAATGCTTGATTTGCTTTTGAAAACAAATCTTAGGCTCTTACAGATTAGTATAATATGTAATATATATTGATATATACTGCTGTTACACAAATAGGCGGTTGTCCTGTAATGTGTACATGAAGACTTGAAAAGATTTGTGAGGATCAGAGGAAGGTATTCAGTTTTTACCAGCTCAGTTACACTAATTCCTTCATTTTATTAGCACTATGCTTCTTGTTCACTCTATCAGCTTTTTGTCTTGTTCACACCAAAAAAATGAAGTTTTGAGCTAGCACAAGTGTTATCAGAAGTCACTATTTTAGCCTAATATTTTTTAATTTGCCTATAAATTAAGCTGTGAAATGGATTTTTTGAGTTTCGAATAAAAGCACTAAAGATTGTTTCCAGGAGACAACTCTGCTAAGCTTCCTTCCATAAAGAAGTTTTATAAGTAGGTCATAAACCCCTGGAAATGTCAGAAGTGCTGACAGACCCCAAACTTTTAGAAGCTCTGTAAGTGCCAGTCTAATCATGTTCTCCCATAGGGGGAAAATCTTTTTCTTGAGTCTAAATTGTAGACTGTAAAATTGTTGTTTTGTCACGTAGAGCTCCGGGTATATTGTAAAGAAATGTGCAGCAAAGAAGAAATGTGTTGTTACTATAGCAACTAATATTCAAAAATATATCTGAAAATGATTATTTTTTCTAAATTTATCCTATGAAATATTTCCCAGTTTAATTGTGTTATACTATATAGCTTTCATTTATTAGCATGGGTCATAAGAACTCTGGAACTACACAGTAATTACTGGAGGTAAACACATATAAACTAATCAGTGATTTGTCACCAGTGGACCTTACATCTGCTAGGGCATTAAAAATCTACATAGAACTAAATATCGAAAATTTTCATCTTACGACTATATGTATGTGTGTGTGTATGTGTACAAATTTGCTTATTTTATAGAATACACTTCTAAGAAAGACTCCTTTAAAAAAAAAATCAAAATGATATAATAATCATCATGACCTTTACAAGAAATGTTGTTTATGTTTAACAGATGGCTTTAACAGAAAATGTTCTTGTTTTGTGCAAATTATCTGTGCATCAAGTATGGAATTTCACTTTTAATAAGTGCTTGCATTTTGTAAGTTAAAAAGAAAAAAGAAAAGATTAACGTTAAACCCATGATTTTTGTGCATCGTATACTATAGAGTATTTATTGATGGCAAAACAAAGTTTCTCAACTTCTGTTTCTATAAGTTTCATTTAAAATAATGCTGGTTACATAATCCTGTTGCAGTGGAGAAGAGTAACTAGAAAGTAACAAGCAAGACCTGCAAAAGGTCACCGAGTCTATTATTCTATTTCCACCTCTGCAATAGAAGTGACAACTTCTGTCTGATACACCGATTACTGCCGTAGTACAGCTGAAACACCATGGAGGTTTATTTTGTGAAATAAAATAAATTGAAAAAAAAAGTACACTAGAGAAAAAAAAAAAAAGCAAATTATTTCAGACCCACTGTGGTCTTCCTGAAGGCATATTAACAAGCTTATAACAAAGAGCTCTTTATTGTGAACTCTCTTTTATGTTCAGAGCTTTTGGATTTTCAACCTTTGTTGCATGTGTTTATGTTTACATTTCAGTTTTCCTTGTACTTTACTATTTTCCAGTTCGCTGTTTGATTTTTTAATAAGAAAGTATTTCATACCATAATGAAAAGTCTTCTACTGTGTTTGCCCACTTATTTGGCGCAGAGATTAAATGTGTCATTGACTCCTGTCTCTTTGAAGAGGCACTTATAAAAAAATATGGAGATACCATGGTCTCAGACTGCGTTAACAACAAAAGATGGGCTAGTAGAGGCACCTTGTAGTGAAAAAGTGAGAATGCAATCAGTTTTGCAGCAATATAGTTAACAGCTTTAGACTATTTCAGCCAAAGAATCAACATTATATTTTGAAGTTCATCCCACGTTTTCAACAAAACAAATGTGTTTGGTGGTTTTAAAAAGCTAGTGTGATTCAGGTCTGTTGCTTGTAAACAAGTTTGTTAATCAGAATGATTTTGCTAGATTTTACCTCTAGAACCAGATCCACAAGGAGGACTTCCACTGGTTTGCAGGACCTGGTAACGACAACAGCTGAATCCCCACTCTCCTTCCCATGGCCATTGAGCTTTCTAGCCCTTCACTTCCCTAATGTTTTCCCTTCTCCACCCCGTGCATGATGTGTAGCTGAGAGTAGACTTTATGACTTAAATTACACTATTACTGCAAATAACATGTTCTTTATTGTGTTTTCTTGTCTCCTTAAAGTAATTGTAGTTATTTTTTAAATGTTTAACATTTAGTGAAATTTCTCCTGAGTAAAAAACAACAACAAGAACAACAGTTTACTTTCCTCCTACAGAGCTACAGGAAGTAAAAGATCAGGTAGTAGCTATGTGTGGCTCTGTTCCTAAACCTGTATAAATGAACTTCAGTGCCAATCTTGCAGCAATCCCCTGCTGATATTGGAGAATAATTTTTGTTATTTACAGTCAGTACAGTTTCCATACACTCATTCTGGAATATTCAAGACAGCAAAGATGGCTAACTACTGAAGAGGATGGGAAGAACTAACTTGATGTGCCTTTTGGCTCCAGACAATTAAAAATTTTAGTTTCTCAGTTTGCCTATCATCTCCCTTAATTCTGTTTGTTCATTTCTTCAAGAATTTGATTCTTCTTGCATTCCATTGTATTTATATTATTTATTTTACTTATTACTTTCCTCCCTTTAGTCACATTACTACTACCTAACCAACCCTGGCAATAAAAATACGATTAGTATGCTATTAGAAAAGATAGATGCCCAGAATATCAGGGAATATAAGCAGATACATAGAAAATCAAATATATTCCTATTGCTATTTTGTGGTTTATATTTGCAGCTATTAAAAATAATCCTGATTATTAGCTGTGTGTTGCAATCCCTATAAAGAGCTGTGGGCAAAGCTTTGATAGAAAGACAAAAGCCAAGATAATGAAATTATACAAACACTAAGGAATAACCTAACACTAATAAAGCATTTACTTTTGCAAATAATAATAAAAATGTTAAAGAATCAAAGCATGTAGTCATTTAAGATAAAAACTTGCTGAGGGAAGTAAGCACATATAATATTAAAATTTATTACTCTACAGTATATTTTGAAGTATATATCATCTATATAGAGCTTCTTATACAGCAATCATTTATGCAACAAATCAAATATGATGAATTTATAGATATCAGAAATAATAATAATACAGCACAACACTTGTAAATGCTAACAACACTTTGTGAAAGTTAGGTGTAGCAAGCTTGCCATCTACTGATCAACACAAAAGATCTTTGCTTGAAAGAAATTTTTGTACACAATAATATTTAGTTTGAAAGCCTCTTTATATGATGAATCAGTCCACTGCATATTTAAATAAATGTTTCCAGTGCTCCTGCAGATCAATATAAAACATCAAAGGTATTGTGCCAGTGAATCAGAACAAAGAGTTCATGAAGGACTTTTTATACCAAATGAAGAATATTTCACTAAGAGAGAAAATTGTTATTCTGCATTTGGGGAATCCATTCGGCTTCTTCCCTTGCAACAGTATATTCCTAATTCACAAGCGTTCTGATGAAACTAAAACATTATTTTATGACAAATACATCAAAAGCAAATAAGCATTCTCACTTTTTCCCGTTCTTTCCTTTTCACAAAGAGAGAGCTTCACTTGTCCCCTGCCATCTGCTTGTTTTGCCTTCAGTAAAACTTTGTCAGTGCACAGTGGAAAATTGCAGGAAATCCATATGTCTGATATATTTGGCACTGTACATTCTCATGATCCATTCAGATTGGTTTAGATGCAGAAGTTGAAATCCACAGTTCTGTCATATGTCTGTCTTTACCCTCTTTTAAGACTGTCCTCCTTAAAAGTTAGGACCTTATCACTACAAATACTATTTAATTTTTCTCTTTGCTGCCATTAATTAATTTCATTCACTGTAGACTAATAACAGTATGGATAATAAAGTATGAAAGTGGATGACCTGTGACTAAGAGCTAAACAGAGATGGATTTCTTTTTTTAAACAAACTTTCAATAATGATCTGGATTTTTATGGTAAGATATATAGCGTATAATACCTTCAGAACTAGTTGGTGAGGACATAAAACTTGTGAAACTGAGAGATCAGAACAAGATTGAGAGAACACAATATATTCTTCCCAACCACACAAGAAAGCTTACCTTTCCACCCATACCATCTGTTCATTTCAGTTTATGGTGTGCTAGACAGAGCGGCAAGTGATTTAACCCATTTTACTACACAGTTGTCATGGCCGCACTTTTTCTCTTTTTAATATCTTACTTCTCTGCCAGACAATAGCATCCTCGAAGCACTTCTTCTCTGTGTGGGTGACAGAGCACTGGCACAGGTTGCCCAGAGAGGCTGTGGAGTCTTCCTCTTTGGAAATCTTCAAAAGCCACCTGGACATGATCCTGGGCAACCTGCTGTAGGTGTCCCTGCTCGAGCAGGGGTTTGGACCAGATGACCTCCAGTGGTCCCGTCCAACCTCAACGAGTCTGCGATTCTGTAAATCCATTATTTAAAATCTGATTTTTATTTCATTTGTACAAATATAAACCAGGAATGGTCTCATTTCAGTTAAGGGATTTAAAATTACCTCTATCAATTCCAAAATGAATGAATGTGTTTTGCTGCAGAACCTCCCCTAAATAGGACTGGGATTTTTAGATTGCATGGGACTATAACCTAAAGGCAGAAAGTCCCAGAAAGAGTATGATTCGTAGAGACTAGGATGTTTCAAGAGATTTGCCTACAGAAACCAATAAAATCTGTGGAATAAATTTCCTACCTGACATTGAAAATCTCTACCACAACTATACGTGGCTTTGTACATCAAGTAGATTAGAGATTTGTCCTTGGGAAGTGCTAAGGGAAAATTTACAAGATTTGAAAATATTTTGCATATTTATTTTTTAGGGTTACATTTCTATATCTTTCAGAAGGTGACCTGAAAGTATCATACATTTCTGGGACTGGATAATGGAATCTCTATTCCGGGAAATCTTTGAGTCAGATAGGGCAAATGGGTCATACCCACCCTGCATATCTGCAGGACTATATCACAGCATGAAATCTAACCCAGAACACTTTGCACTTCAGCTCTTTACAAACACCCGGGCTCATCTGCCTCATCCACACATCAGCAAATGCCAGAAAAGCATCACACATGGCATACTTCTTCAGCCTCTGCTTTACTCTCCCCAGGAGACACTTGGCCTCATGGTGCTGCTGCTGCCCCTGGTAAAGCCTGCTTCCTAGAAAGCTGTCTCCAAAGCATCCACAAAAGATCCACAAGAGGGGTGCATTGCAAATGAAGTTGACAGTGTATGATTGACCCCAGGGGTCTATATTGGACCCAGTCATGTTCAACATCTTCATTAATGATCTGGATGATGGGGCAGAGTGTACTGTCAGCAATACTGTAGATGAAACAAAACTGAGAGGAGCGGCTGAGACACTGGAGGCTTGTGCTGCCATCCAGAGGAACCTGACCAGGCTGGAGTAATATGCCAATAGGAACCTCATGAAGTTCAGCAAAGGGAAGTGCAAAGTCCTGTAGCTGGGGAGGAACAAGTCCAGCCACCACTACATGCTCACGGCCACCCAGCTAGAAAGCAGCTTTGCAGAAAAGGACCTGGGGGTCCTAGCAGACACCAAGTTGAACATGAGCCAGCAATGTGCCCTTGTCACAAAGAAGGCTAGCTGCATCTTGGGCTGCATTAGGCAAAGTATTGCCAACAGGTCAAGGGAGGTGATCCCTTCTACTCAGCACTGGTGAGGCCACATCCGGAATAGTGTTGAGTTCTGGGCTGAGAAACATAAATAAGCAAAATTTTTGAAAAGTTTTAAGGTGATGAAAGGTGGGTCTTTTTCAGTGTCAAAGTAGATTTAAAATAAACAGAATTTGATATTCATACATACTTAAGTGTAGGTAGAAGTATCAAAGAATTTGAGAAAATATTACAGATGTTGTCCTGCACCTGGGCTGTGGCAATCCCAAGCACAAATACAGGCTAGGCAGAGAATGGATTGAGAGCAGTCCTGAGGAGAAGGACTTGAGGGTGTTGGTTGATGTGAAGTTCAACATGATGCGGCAATGTGTGCTTTCAGCCCAGAAGGCCAACCATATTCTGGGCTGCATCAAAAGAAACATGGCTAGCAGGTCAAGGGAGGTGTACCTGGAGTACTGTGTTCAGCTCCGGGGCCCCCAGCATAAGAAAGACATGTACCTGTTACGGTGGGTCCAGAGTAGGGCCACAAGGATGACCAGAGGACTGGAGCACCTCTTCTGTGAAGGGAGGCTGAGAGAGTTTGGACTGTTCAGTCTGGAGCAGAGAAGGCTGTGGGGAGACCTTATAGCGGCCTTCCAGTACCTAAAGGAGGCCTACAGGAAAGCTGGGGAGGGACCCTTTGTCGGGGAGTGTAGTGATAGGACAAGGGGCAATGGTTTTAAACTGAAAGAGGGTAGGTTTAGATTAGATATATGTAAGAACTTCTTTCTTATTAGGGTGGTGAGACACTGGAACAGAGGTTGCCCAGAGAATCTGTGGATACCCCATCCCTGGAAGTGTTCAAGGCCAGATTGGATGGGGCTTTGAGCAACCTGATCTTGTGGAGGGTGTCCCTGCCCATGGCAAGGGGCTTGGAACTAGATAATCCTTAAGGGTCTCTTCCAACCCAAACCATTCTATGATTCTATGAAAACTGATCTTTGAAAAGAATCTTATTAAAAGAGTCAACTTCATTTTTGTAAGAAAATATTAAAGCTTTAATGTGAGACAGTTACGATGGAAACTAGCACAGTCATAATTAAGTAGTAGATTCTAGCTATTTCTCCAAAGTGTAAATACAAGATTAGTTAAATATGGGATTTGGTACTTTGGCAATATTGCTCTAAAGTAAACTTTTACATTTATTAGCATTATAGTTCCAAAGATGCCATTTCAAAAATACTTATCAAAGCATATTTTAAAACTTTCCTTATAGTACAGCATTACATATAGATCTGAAAAATATTAGCAAAGTATAGCATTTTCTCAGAGTTCAGGTCTAAATTTAAATATGAAACAAAAGGACATAGCTTACTGAATTAGTATTTTGTATCAAATGAATTTAATGTAGTGTCTCCTGAATGCTGCAAATTTTTCCAAGATCAAGTTACTTTGAATTTTTTATTTTTTTATTTTTCTGAGTGACAGGAGGGCAGCTGGATTTTTTTTCAAGTAGCATTGTATTGTGAATATTAATGTAAGATGCATTAAAACATTAAAATATGTCTTCAAATAGTGTTGTGGTTTAATCCGGCAGGCAGCTAAGCACCAAACAGCCGTTCGCTCACTCTCCCCCCACCCCCCAAACCAGTGGGATGGGGGAGAGAATTGTGAAAAAGAAAAAAAAGCTTGTGGGTTGAGATAAAGACAGTTTAATAGGATAGAAAAGAAAGGGAAATATTGATAATAATAATAATAATGATAATAGTAAAAGAATATACAAAGCAAGTGTACACAATGTAATGCACAATGCAATTGCTCACCACCAGCTGATCGATGCTCAGCCTGTTCCCGAGCAGCGGGCCCCCTTTGCCCCAGCCAGCCCCCCCAGTTTTGTTGTTCAGCATGACATCATATGGTATGGAATATCCCTTTGGTCAGTCTGAGTCAGCTGTCCTGGTCCTGTCCCCTCCCAGCTCCTTGTGCACCCCCAGCCTCCTCGCTGGCAGGGCAATACGAGGAGCTGGAAAGTCCTTGGCTCTGTATAAACACTGCTCTGCAGCAACTGAAAACATCACCACCATCTTCATCAAAAAATCCAAAACACAGCATTGTGTTAACCTCTACAAAGAGAATTTAACTCTATCCCAGCCAAAACCATGACAAATAGTCTTATAATATTTGATTATAACCTCTCTTTTTATGTCTTCTACTGTAAATTCTCTTCCTAAAACTTTCACAACTGACTTATTAAGAATAACTATAGCTCAGCTGGAGTGGTTAGATAGAAAAAGTCAATATTCTTACTGTTTTAAACATGATTTTTGAAGCAATTAACATTCTGCATATTTTTATTTTTCCACATATAATTTAACGGATTCAAGCAGCTGCTGATATTATTGCTGTAACATACTACTTCTGCTCTTCAGTAAGCAAGATTAATATGTGGTTCTTTTCATGCCTGTACAGTCTTATTTCCAATGGCAATTCTAGAATTTACATTAGAACTACTCTGCTTTCTGGAATGTAACTTTTTATTCATTTATTCCATTTATTCCATTTATTCCACATAGTGGGCTAAATCTAGCACTGTGTTGTCCTGGCTTTACCTATCTGTAATTCATCTAAGAATTACATTCAAGAAAGACACAAAGTAAACAAGCAGTAAGTCAGAAACATTTTATTCTTTAAAAGAATAGCAGAAACCAAGCATTTCGTGAATCACTGCAAGAGGTAGTTTAAACCAATAGGTCTTATGGAAGACAAATTTTTAGGACTGGCTTAAGACCAATGTCTAAACAAAATAAGGGTGAGTGGCAGATGCTAACCTATTTCCAAGGTGTTCTGCTGCTTATATTGATACAGCAATTGAAAATAACACATCATTCCTAGAGCATGAAGTATAAAGTGTGATCCAAAATATATACTATATATTATATACTATATATATATATATACTATATTGGTATTTTGTTTACTTCCATTTTTATCAAAGCCTTCCATCATAAAAGTACTTCTATATGAATTAGTAAATTTGCAACTGCAGGTCTCTTAACTGAAATATTTAATGTATTATGATATACAATTTACTGGTGTACGTCTAAATAAACTGAGACTAAAAAAAAATGTTTCCTAGGCATGAGATAGTCAATCAATGTGATGCTAAATGTTGAGCAAAGATGGAACTGCTTATTTTTCTGTGTATCTAAATTTATATTTTTTAAAGTTCTAGGAAAATTCAGCACAAAAATTTTGGTCTGACTTCAAAATTAAGATCAAATATTTATTCTAATTATGGGCAGCTGTAAAATTCTGAGGTTTTGATACCACTAACATGACATTTATCATGAGGAGGAAAAATGCTAAGGTAACCCTGAACCCTTTGTGTCTAATTCTCTCTCTGTGTTCAGTTCAAATATGGATTTCTATCAAATAAAAAATGCATTCTTTCTATTGCAAAACATGGAAGATCTGTCTTCAAAGCTACTTTTAACTTTACCCTATAAGGTTGCAGTTTAATATTGGAGCATAGTAATTCATGACTCATGATGTCTGCATGAACAATTTGGATTTGAAATTGGTTACCCAGTCTTTAAATGAGGCCAGTGCTCTCAGGCTGTGGCCCTTCACACATCACTTAACAGTATACTTGATGTCTCATTGTTTAACTGTGATCAGCACCAGTAAAAACCCAGATTATAACAGCAATTTCTCATTAAACACTGATATAATTTCACCCTTGCCATGAAGACTCCAGTTGTTATGTACTAATAGCAGGATCTTCATTATCCAATAGTGTGTAAACCACATTCTCAGTATGTACGTTGTGCAATTTGCTTCAAATGTACAAGAATTTGGCTTTTTGTGACTTCTGGATGTGAAAAAATAAATGTTTCACAATACACAATAAAGTATAAATTTCTTCCAACTCACTGAAGCTGAGGAGCTTTCTAACCAACATTAGGTAACAGCGCTGACTGGTTTATTTTATATGTATCTGCATCTGTAAGTTCATGTCCCCTTGTATGTATACTGTGTTTGGTGTTACAGGCATTGGGCAAAAACTCACCTGGTATACTCTGGAGAGACATTTTACTTCTTCCTGATGAATGGAAGCGGAGGGAAAGCAGGGTAGATGATAGAGGGTAGCCATGTTCCTGAGAAATTTGTTGAGCCTTAGTTTGTAGTAGATAGAGAAAGATCAAAGGACCAACATCACTGCACATCATTTATACTCTAGGTGAGTTCAGCAATTAAGTCCTGAAGTCATTAAATATTGACCTTGCTCCACCCTCTACAGTCTGACTGTAGAAGCCTACTTGTCCTGCACCTGAGAACTTATTTCAGAATAAATGGTTCAAAAAATATATGCGTGTTCTTGTGCAATGAAAAGAGAAATGAGAGATGTGTGTGTGTGTGTGTGTGTGTGTGTATGTGTTTGGAACAAGATTTGCGTGTATCATTAAGCCCAAATTTTGGGGGTGGACCCCTCACTAACATAGGGCAAGTTTCTGATAGGTAGAGACAAAATTAAATTGCAGATATTTGAAATTTTCATCTTTCCTGCAGAAGGTTTTTCATCACCTACCGGAAGTAATTTCTTCCAGTTTCCCTACAAATCTTCCCCAAAACTTTTCAGTTACGTAACTGATACGTGGAAATCCGAATGTGACCTATTTGCAGTCATATCATTTCTGACCTAGTTTTCCAGTACAATCTTTTGTTTCAGTAATTATTTCTAGTTAGACATGATGCAGCTGCAGGATCTCGTGGAAAAAGACCTACTAGAGGGAAATACTTACACAGTCAGCAGATAAAAAAAAAAA
>VXAL01000116.1:105524-126812 GCA_013399475.1 Chauna torquata
TTTTTAACTTTTTCTTTTTTTTCCTGGGCTGTTCTTTTAAATATATGCAAGTAGTTTATGCTTAAATTACAGTCCACTGTAATTTAAGTTTTGTTATGTTCCATTTGGGCTGTCATTTTAATTTAAATCTTACCCACAGTGATCCCCAACACTTTCAAAAGTGGTGTCCCATGCTTCATGAAGTCTGGCTGCAAAGCTCCCGCCCATTCATCAGTGATCCTATTGCCCCATTCTCACTCTGCTACAGCTCTTCTACAGGCACCGATACTGAGCTAGAAAGCATGGTTAGACTTGCCTGCCCCTGTTTCAGTATATTTAAGTATTTGCCCTGGCTCTACACAGCTGTTGATCCAGGAAAACTGGACAGACATCTGAGTTAGTCATATAGAGAATTAGCATGGTTCTGGCACAACTAGTTTGGATCTTATTTGTTCTCTCACCCCTAATGTGCTTTTGCCTCACAGGGTAGACACTTTTTACTGATTAGGAGGCAATGCTAGTGCGTATATGAACATACACATAGAAACACATAAAAGACAACTGGAAGGGCAAAGGAAATTACACAGCATTCAACATTTCTATTTATTTATTTATTTAATTTATTTATTGTCTTCAAAGCAAATACAGTACTAAGTAATCATAACAACTTTTATTAGGTTGCAATTTTTAATATAATTCTCTTGATTATAATTCCCATGATTCTGCTGGAAGCTCAAGCAATACTTTAAAGTGATTTGCCCAATATTATAAAAATAAAGCAAAAAGAAATAATACAAAAGAAAAGTCTAGGAAAAATAAGGGAAAACTTCTAAGACTTGCAAATGCCTGAGATGATCATACACTAAAATTAAATTTGGAATCACAGTACAATATTCACTTTATTGATTTTTTTTTTTTTTTCCAAAATAAGAGAAACTGAACTATGCATAGTATATAGAGAAGAATAAATAGAATTTTAGTTAAGGGCAGTTCTGGAACCAATGTAAGTATTTTTTATACATTGTTTACATGACAGCTTCTAGTTTATTGATGGTTAGAATTCAGTTTTACTGCCTTCTGCCTTTGCAAATAACATATTTGAGACATTTGTTTTTGTAGCTTCAGCTTCAAAACCTGTGTTGGCTTTCATCTTGTACTAGGAAAAGCGTGTTAAGGATGAGGATGCTAACTGAAACAGTTGAGGTTGAGAATTTCTCTTAAATGAATGAAGGGTTTGGTTTTTTGTTCTTCTTTTTATTTTCTTTTTTTTTTTACTTTTTTTTTTTTTTTCCTGAGTATAAACTGGTGTGTGTGTATATGCATGTGTATTTAAAGTTAACCCATTATCTGAAAGTCTTCAACCCTTTTCTGCTGGTCTTGCTAACTGGAAATTAAAGGGATTTAGTGAACTCTGGAGCAATACAGAGTCATAATTTGTATAGAAATTTGTAAATGTTTGAAAGCAGTAAAGGGACTATAAATGTTTTTCTCTCACTTAGCTTTAGGCATTAATATTTCATAAAACATTATTATAATTTAGTATGAAAGATATGTTGACCTCTGGGTAGCATTAGTTATTTTCAGTGCAAAATGCATTAAAATGCATTGAGAATGAGCATGCAATGTTTAGCAACACAATTATAAAGAGAAAAGATTTTGATTATTCTGTGTTTTGCTGAAATTTGCAGTACCTAAGATTCTGTTGAGTGCATTTGCCATCACAAAACTGAAGAAAATGTGTGAAAAGTTTTAAAAACTATTGCACCTCACTGAAACTATATCCCTCCCTGAAAAACTATATTGAGACTGGCCAAAATAATCATGATTTGGGATAATCTGGAATTCTAGTAATACATTGAGGGAATAATTGTATGAACATTATTTAAGTTCTTTTGTCAAAAATGTAAATGATGTCTTATAACACAACTAAAGAAAATACATGACTCTTTAGCAGATTTTTTTCTGGAAAGCGATGGCTGTTGGTCTCATCACACAGGTGAGCCATATCCTTATCACTTTGCAGTCAATATTATCATATGGAAAATTGGTCCTATATTATCATGAGAACATATCTGTACAGAGGAGGAAGAAAAACATATAACACAGTCCTTTCTTATGACAACATACCATAGTCATAACAGACTACAATGACAGAAAAAATGGTGTTTGATTTTTGATTAATCTTTTGAGTTAAGTTGAAAACAAACAGACAAACANGCAGAAAGGCAGTCTGGAAGAATATGTAGAGATGATTATTGTATGGGTAAGGATCAAGTTGCTGTCGTGGAAACTGCTATGCAAATGAGATGTAATGGCAATATGTATAGATAGATAGACAGATAGATGGGTAATGATAATACTGACATAATCCTTTGAGCACACTCAGAATCAGGCATTTCCAGATAGATGAAAAATAAAGGTTCACATAATTAATGGAGGTTGGTGTGTCATACTGTGTATACGTTTCCATTCACCCTCTCCACCCAATTTGTAGCTTAATTACAGAATTTTTTGGACCTTCTTTATTCAACACACACACACACACACACACACACACACGCACACACTAGTTAAAAGAAAAAGCCCTTGCTCCAAAGCAAATAATCATGACTAAATCATGAAATCCAATATTCTCAATACATGTTCCTTGGCTCAGCAGCAGTCTGGGGGCAATTATGTTAGGTACAAGTGATTATTAGGCTATTCTACACAGAAGAAGTTTTAATTCACTGGAAGCAGCATCGACAATATGCTGCTCAAAGAGCAGCGATTAAGCTTTGTTTCATAATTTTTCAAATTATTTTGTCAGGGGCAGAAACCAGTTTGAATTGCTTATTAAAATGGCAGATTTTCTTCAGCAAAGGGAAAGAAAAGTTATTCTGAAGTTTTCTTTCTCATGTGTTTTATTTCTTACTGTCCATTTTCTAAAATATATTCTTTATTGTGTATCTAATTTAATCATGATAGACAGTTCTAAAAACTGTTTACCAGCATTTTCATTCTGGAGCTTTGAAGAAAATTGTTTCTTGGAAACTCCACAGTTCAACCCTGTGTTTAGATGTTCAGAACATGACACATCTGGGTCAGTAGAGGAAGGATGACAATTAAAATGTTGTGACTCTAATCCCGACAGTTTACATCCATTACAAAGATTCCATGTTACTTGGATGTTTGCATTTGAATAAAAGATAATAAAAACGGTTTGCCCAAGTTCCACAACATTATATGCACAATCATATGTTCGAGTGAGTTACCTTCTTGTAAATTTGCTCACAATTTAGCTTTGTTTTTGTTTTTAAATTAGAATTTCTTTTATGGAATTCTCTAGCTAAATGAGAAGTTGATTCTTCAATCCATTTCAGAAAATCATGCAGTAATGTATTCAGCAATGTATATTGTAAAACATGATACTTTACTCCAGTAGACAAATATTTATAAAGCTATATGAAAATGCATGCTACTTAGAGTAATTCCTTTCTTAAACATAGATGTTTCTCAGATTTCTTTTAAAGGAGACGCCATTTTGAATTTTCGAAGCTGACATATCATTGATATGTAGTTATTCAGGCAACTAAGTTTTAGGGGATCCCATTGTTTCCCCTAGCAGTACCGGTCTTCCTAGGCATCCAGAATTCACTCACAGAGTCAAGAGAGCTGTTAAACTCAGCTCTCTTGACAGTTTGTGCCCTGCCTTTATGCAGAATTCTTGGCAGGACCTCATTGACACCATGGACAGGACTACTTTACCTTCTCTTCTTGTTGGAAAAAGGAACCTCAAAATATTTGGTTCATTTCATGATCATGTTTTAATACAGAGTATTTGTACTTGGAAATCAGAAGTACTTCTAAAGAATTGCAGGTATCTGTTCCCAGATGTCATCTTATCTTCAGTAGTCATCAGGCCACACAAAGTTTTGCTTAGATATATTTCTCTACAGAAATCAAATGACAGTGCACTAAATTTGGCTCAGAAGAAGACTGCTTGTATGTATGTTCTTTGAAGAGTGGCAGCTTTTGTTATTAAGACAATGACAAAAATGGCCTTTAAAAAACTGAAAGAGCCTTTTTGTTTCTTTATTAGTAGTAGTAGTATTTTTCCCCCCTCCTGGAGAAAGAAAGAACAACTTGCACTGAACACTTGAAATCTCTAACATGTAAAACACTTGGCTTTTGATAATTGCCTATATGTCTTTGGCCATGCTCATGAAGTCGGTTCATACCTGCAGAGTTTTACAACTAAGTAGCACAAGCAGGGACAGTAGCAAGGGTTCACTTTAGCAATCTCTTAAGTACAACGTCCGTAACTAGATGAAAAGTATGTTGATAATTTTTGTTGACTAATTTAAAATCATAATACCCAATATATTAACATATACCAATACAAATCTAAATAAAGTTTGTAACAGTGATTAGGGCTAAATATAAATAGACAGCTGTCCAGGATGGAAATTTGATGCAAGTGAAAGCATATTCGAATTTTACTGAGTGAAAGTAAAAAGGCATATAAAAGTAAGCATGATATGTTTTTTAATTTATTGTTATATTGATTTCAATACTCAACCAGGAAAAGTACATCTATGGCTTTCAAGTGCTCACTGAAAAAAGATTTTATGCGCTGTTCAGTGAGCACTTTACATGCATTACAGTTCTATTTTAGTTTTTAATAGCCTTTATATGTGGGATTGAATGGACTTTTACTGGAGGAAGAGTAATCATTTTAGCTCTTTGTGAACTTCCTTCGTCACATGCCCAGTACAACACAGGATAAGGTTTACATTTAATGTATTTGTGACATATTTTGTATAGGTAGCACCAGAGTTTTTACATGTTTAAAGAAGAGATGCTTTTATCTAGGGTTTGCTCATACCAATGAAGTGAAGTCATTAGTTTATTATTCAAAAAGCACTGTAATAATCAAAGGCTAATCATAGCAGAATTATGAACTCTAATTGCAATTAGAGGGGAATAAAAAACTATGGATTATTATGGTGCATCTTTAAAGAAAAACTGATGACTATGCGAAATATCTAGTTTGAGATGTAATTACATTCAAAATTAAAAACAGTTTCATATTCACATAAGTACAAATGATTTTTCTTTTTGTAAAAATATGGTTTATTTATTATTTTATGTTCTCAGTTACAGCCTTTTTCTGTGTAGGAAGGGCTGCATTCCATAGATTAGCAGCATGCATCAATCTTTTGTGAGATTGAGACATGTATTTGTGTTATATAGATATATATATACACATATATATATCCTGCAAGGATGAGTTTAGTAACTTTATTTCCATATTTCAAAGAGGCTGTGAATGAATGTACTTTGTTGCTAAGTATGACCATATCTGTTTTTAAGCAGAAGTACATGAGTGGATCAGGGCTAAATAGCATTAGTATTTGAAATATAGATTGCTGGATTATAATATTTTTATTACTAAAGTTCCACAACAGAAAACATTCTCTCTTCATACATCAAATATCTCAAAATATTCATTTCATGGGGATTCAGAATCTTTTGATATTAATCTTATAGATAAATTTTGTTGACATCTTGCTTATTGGCTATTTTGGAACTTTAGCTTGTATTGTTCCCACATGGGAAGCCAAAACAAACAAAAAGCACAAACACAAAACAAAAACCCACAAAAACAAAAACAAAACAAAACAAAACAAACAAACAAACAAAAAACAGAAAACAGGAGCATAAGTGATAACATCATGTACCACTGTGATAAAATTACCATTTTTTTCTATGCCTAGATCCTGCTTTTAATTGATTTCTAACTAGTTAATAAAAATTCTCCCATGTATATGTCTTTTAAACTCTTACCTTTTATGACAGCAACAACAGTATAGTTCCCCCTACTTTGTTCTGCCAGACCCCTACAATTCTCTTGAGTGGAAAGAATTACTGGTGAGATAAGGCATGCATCACCTGAGAAGTTAAAACTATACTAGTCTTTTAACATGTTACCTGTGTTGATCTTTAAATATAACACAGAGAGGCAGAATAATTTGAATTGAAGTCTTTATTAGGGCTCACACGAACCCAATCCTCTGTTAGTTTCCCATTTTTCCAAATGACCATCTCCCTATTTAAAATAATTTTGCTTGCATGCCATCTGGCCTGTTTCTAGGCCATGCATTTGATCAAAAAGTGATTAAGCTCAAAAATGGATTACTGATAATTATGCAGAATCCCTTCAAGGTGCCATATAGTTTTACTTACTTTCAAATAGTCTTAAAAATATATATTAAAAATGAAAAATTTGAGCAGATGGTGCAATGAACCTAAGTTTTGGTTGCATTTTTTTTTTCTCTCTCTCTCCCTCTTTTTTTCTTATGATTAAACCATCTGGCTAATGTTTTTATAATTTAATTTAATATATCTGTGCAAGTTTCCATCACTTCTTAAAAACAGAAATAGTTGGAACCTGGAGGGATTTTTTCTTGTCTGATCATGGGAAATATGTTTTTCAGTTCCAGAGGCATTATGACTGAGGAAGTATTTATGCTGCCTCTGTTTTCTAAGCATGTAAAGACTTAATATCTTCCTTGAATTCTGAAGCTTCTTGTTTTTCATTTTTGTATGTTGGTGGTGGTTCCCTGCACANGAAAATAAATAAATAAATAAATAAATAAAGTCAAACACAAATACATGAGCAAAAGAAATTACTAAGTAAATGAAAACCCATTTTTAATTTCTTTATATTTAAGTATTGAATTTGGAATTTTTCCAATAAATATTCTTTCCTTTTAAAAATGGTTTTATTTGAGAATGAATGATTAAATTGCTTGTAGCCACTGATCTGGTCCTTATTGATACTATGTTTTTTAACTATAATAAAAAAACTATAAAAAACTATAGTTTGGGGGGGTTGTTTGTTTGTTTTGTTTTGTTTTATTAATTATATGTTTCAATCTTAGTTGTGTAGTTTTGGACTACTCATGAAAACAAAACCTCATTAGCTGAAAGATCATGTAAATTTTACTCAAAATAGATTCTTAACGCTACTTTTGCTTACTTATTTGGGAAGAAGTCTTCAACTGTTGAAAACAGATACTTAGTATTTTCTGTTAATTCTGATAGCCTTCATGAAGGATTTCCCCAACTGAATGACAGGTCAGGAAAAGGTGAAGGTAAATGCAGTTGAATACAAAGCAACCCTGCACAAAATTTAATGAAACTATTCAATAGTTCATTTCTACCTACCAATGCTTCAGCTTTATACTTTTTCCTCCCATCACTGTGGTACTTTAACTCTGCAATGAGGGTTGCATTAGGACTACTCAAAGTCTCTGTCTCAGCACTGCCTATGTCAGTAGCCAACAACCTTGTGGGGACTGGTAACAAGACTGTATTCTTTTTGTCCCAGAGATTAAGTATATCCATAGAAATTCAGTGGCAGCCTGGTTCCATAAGTGAACCTCCTTATTTCATCATCACTGTCTTTTGTCTAGATGAAGCAGAAGCTTTTCACACTTGCAGTTGTGGCATTATTAAAGTTTGGGACAGGTGTCTCCTGTGGGAAGTCCCACAGTCCTGTCTGTTGAGTGTGTGCCCTCCCTTAACATATCTTGACATCCTCTGAACACAAGGCAGGCATCCAGGGAAGAAAGGAGCCAGGAGTATTAGTAAGTGCCTTGGTCTGCTTGGGATCTTGATGCACATGTTGCCTCTTAGCACAATGGGATGGAATTCATCATGAGATATCTTCTTCTGGATGTCTACAGGGACACTAAGTGGCTTTCTGCCCACTGTAGTTAGCGAGAATCTAATCAAGAAATAGAAGGATGCCTGCAGCACAATTCAGTTCACCAGCTATAGAAGCATCTAGTTTAAGGTAAGCTGAATCTCTCTCTGGGCTCTATTGACTGTGACCAAGTTGGCATTAAATAGAATTTGATTTCAGCCTTTTAGCCTTGTATTTGTAGAGTGAATCTCTACATACTCTAATTAAAATAATGATTGTTGTATAATCTCTGTAAAATGTATCAGCTCTGAAGGTATGTCCTCCCTCCTATCTAACTGACTTTCATTTAGCGCCTCTTTAAAGTTACTACTGCTTTTTGTATCCCTGAATTTAACCTCATAATGCTAACTTCTTTCCTGAAATACTCTAAATACCATTCTCCTTCTTAGTATTTAGTGTCATGATTTGGTCAGGAAGTATCAAAAGCGATTTGTGTATGGAATACAGCATGTACCTTGACAACCTCACACTTCTGAATTTATTTTATCCTCCCAGCATCCTCTGCGTGGTAGATCAGGTGACTTGCCTAAAGTCAGAAACTAAATTTATTGTTTGTGAACCTCAGCGCAGTGCCATGCACAATAGATTATTTTATGTGCTTGAATGGACTGACTTTTCCCAGATTACCTACAGAATATGCACAGTTGTGATGATAATAAATCAAAATCTTCAAGTTATGAAAATCTCAGAAGTAGTTCTGAAGAAGATATATAAAATCTGGTTATGGGAAAATATGCAGGCAAAATAGATTCCATAATACAGGTATTTATGTATGCGAGAGAGAAACTAAGGAAAGGTAATATAATTTGTTAGATCAACTGTTATTACTGGCTAAAACAGAGAAGGCTAATCAAAGCATTCTGCTGAAAGGCATGCTTACTTTAAGTAGCTTTAAAAACTGGACATATAAACTGTATTTACTCTGCAAATATCTTGTTACAATGTTTTCTTTAAACTGGATTCAGTTACAAGGCTTGAAAGCATGAACCAGGAAAAAAAAAAAAAAAAGAAAAAAAAATTTTGACTCATTTTGCCATCAGAGCAATGCCTTCCACTGTCCAAAGTACTCTGCTAATCACATCTAGCAGTCTAGACTCCTTGGGTGAAAATAATTTCATTTACCTTTACATATCTGTAATATATCTACTATATATATGTAATCTGTGTATATATATAAATATACAGATATATCTGAGACTCGCTGAGGTGATCCTCCAGTGCAGGATACCCTACACATCGTGATCCTCAGCTCTGGTGTGTTCTGCAGTGGAGCAGGGGCTCATGATGTGCAGGGGGGTTCCTACATCAAGGAAACCCCAGGGAGTGAAGGGATCCACCAGGAGCCAGCTCACCTTGCAAAAGTGGCCGGCGAAGTTTGAGTGGGGCCAGGAGTAGGGGCAGTCACTCCAACACATGCAAAAGCAGCCCCTGGGAAGCGCGAGTGACCAGGGCATGGCATGGCAGTTTGTGAAAAGAGGGCAGATGGCGGGCCACATTCTTCTATTCTGGGAGGAACAAGAAGCAGCCTTCTACAGAAAATGGTGTCCACCACTGTCCAGTGAGGTGTAAGAAGGAAACGCAAGGCAGTGGAAGCAGGGACATGTGGCCTGGGAAGAGTACAAGGATGCCATCTGGATGTGCAGGGATGGGATCACAAAAGCCAAGGCATAGATGGAGCTGAACTTGGCAAGGAATGCAAGAATAACAAGAAGAGATTCTATAGGGACACTGGTCAGAAAAGAAAGGCCAAGGAGAGTGTACCCTCTCTAACAGATGAGAAAGGAGAACTGGTGGCAATAGATATGGAGGAGGCTGAGGTACTCAACAAGTTCTTTGCCTCGGTCTTCACTGGCAGTCAGGCTTCCCACATCTCTCCAATCCCTGAACCTCTAGGTGAGGGCTGGGGGAGCAAAGTCCCTCCCACTGTAAGCAAAAAGCAGGTTCAAGACCACCTGCTGAAAGTGAAAAAGTACAAGTCTATGGGGCCTAATGACATGTATCTCAAGTTCCTGAGGGAACTGGCTGAAGTAGCTGCCAAGCCACTCACCATCATATTTGAGAAGTCCTGGCAGTCAGGCAAAGTCCCTGGTGACGGAAAAAAGGGAAGCCTCACTTCCATTTTTAAAAAGGGTAGAAAGGAAGACCTGGGTAACTACAGACCAGTGAGCCTTACCTCTGTGGCTGGGAAGATCATGGAACAGATCCTCCTGGAAGCTATGCTAAGGCACATGGAAGATGGGGAGGTGGCTGGAGGCAGCCAACATGGCTTCACCAAGGGCAAATCGTGCCTGACCAATCTGGTGGCCTTCTATGATGGAGTGACTGCATCAGTCAACAAGGGAGGACAGACCGATATCATCTACATGGACTTCTGTAAGGCCTTCGACACAGTCCCACATGACATCCTTATCTCTAAATTGGAGAGATACAGGTTTGAAGGGTGGACTATTCAGTGGATAAAGAACTGGCAGGATGGCTGCACCCAGAGAGTTGTGGTCAATGGCTCTGTGTCCAAGTGGAGACCGGTGACAAGTGGTGTTCCTCGGGGGTCTGTCTTGGGACCAGTGCTGTTTAATATCTTTATCAATGACATAGACAGTGGGACTGAGTACACCCTCAGCAAGTTTGCAGTCAAGCTGAGTGGTGTAGTTGATACAACAGAAGGAAGGGATGCCATCCAGAGGGACCTGGGCAAACTTGAGAAGTGGGTCCACATGAACCAAATGAGGTTCAACAAATCCAAGTGCAAGGTGCTGCACCTGGGTTGGGGCAATCCCAGACATGAGTATAGACTGGGAGAAGAACTCATGGAGAGCAGCCCTATAGAGAAGGACTTGCGGGTTCTGGGGGATGGAAAATTTGACATGAGCCAGCAGAGTGTGCTTGCAGTCCAGAAGGCCAACTGTTTCCTGGGGTGCATCAACAGAGGCATGGCCAGCAGGCTGATAGAGGTGGTTGTCCTCCTCTGCTCTCATGAGACCCCACCTGGAGTACTGTGTTCAGCTCTGGGGCTCCCAGCAAAAGCAAGATGTGGACTTGTTAGAGTGGGTCCAGAGGAGGGCCACAAAGATCAGAGGGCTGGAGCACCTCTCCAGTGAAGAAAGGCAGAGGGGATTGGAGTAGTAGGGAAGGAAACACCCATCCTTAGGCTAAAAACTTAAGATCTCAGCTGTAATGCTCAGTCAGTATAAGAAAACAGCACCCAAAAGCTAGGTAGTCACCTGAGTATTTGTTTTATATTCATAAGACATTTTGGCTAACTTGATGCTAAATACACATCCAGAGATGCAGATCCACTCCTCCCGCTGTAACATCTTTTATCCAGAGATCTTCATATCTCATATTACATTTAATCATCTGGTTAAGATTAGATAAGCAGGCAAAATAAGGACAAAATCTTACCTCACAGTATGCTGACATCTATCGCTGGTTTCTCTTCCCATGTTTATGCAAGTAGGTTAAATTTTCTGGGAACGTTGCTAGGTTCTGGATTTCAGTTGATTATTCTAAAAATATTCGAAATGGTCTTTGGTATTCTTTTGATCTCTGCCAATTAGAAATCTCCTGAACAATTCTAGGCCAGGGACAATTCCCAGCAAGCAGTTTCTATGTGACCCCTTTGTTTAGGAGGCTAAGAATTTACATGATGTTAACTGGACATATTGACTGGCCTCAGTACTCTCCTAGTATAGCATTTGTTAGGGGTAACAAGTGAATAGGAGTATTCTGGAAGGGCCTGATAAAGAATAGGATAGTTCCCCTTTTTTATCAGTGTTTTATTAGAATGATGACCAATTAAAATTCAATATGTTGAATCAGATTTCTACAGATCTACATCACTCTGTTCCTACATATCATTGTCTTGTCTGCTTTTATGGTATGTTTAGCAGCTGGCATTCAGCTTGCAGTGCTGATTTTTGAATAACATGGTAAAATACTAAGAATTCTATTATTTTTCTGCATTTATTCTTTGCCAAACTGCATGTATTACATTTTACCATAGGCAGATGCTGCATAGCATAAAAGTAATTGAGTGATAAACTCTAAAAAGGATTAATCAGAAAGAGATTAAAATAGCTTCTCACTTTTCCTAAATAATAAATGGACTTGTGGCTATGTTGCTTTTTCTCTCAATGGCAAAAAGGAAAGATCTAGAAAATATGACTGTAAATGAAGAAATTATTCTGCATTTCATGTCTTTATAGCCTCCCGGAAAACATCAGATGCAGTAGATGAATAATACCCTTTTGTATGTAGTATATTTGGGGATGATCTGTGATTCTGTAAGAGAAATACTAAAACGTGTTTATTATTAGATAGCTTAGACCATTGGATTGGCCACAGAATTAGGAGCTAGAGACTCTTTAACTTTATGATTTTCTACAAAGTCCTTAATAACCTTCTGCTGACGTCAATAGCATTTAGTCTTTAGTGTTTACTGCCTCATCTGTAAGAGAAGGATAATACTTATCAACCTCACAGGGATGGTATAGGATTAGTTACTTAATAATTATAGGGTGATGTAAAAGGCAAAGCATTGTTATTGCCTTCACAAATACTGAACCATGACACTGCCAGTTTCCTCTTGTATCTAGCTGAAGGTGGAAAGAGACAGTTTCTGCTATGTGTCAGCAGTAACTTGCATGAAAAACTGCAGCATTTTGTGTTTGCTGAAGAAAAATATAGGTTTCCACAGCAGTAGTTTAGCTCCACTTTGGAGCAAATTTTATATCATATGTGCAGTTTGAGTAAGCTGGTCATGGAGAAAAGACTGAAGGAAGCTAAACAGTGGCTAGGCAGTGCACTGCAGGTCATACACAACCTATAAAAAATAAATAAATTAATTTGAGACACTCACAGATTTGTCGTTGTTCTTTGAGAGATTTCTGTGGAAAACAGGAAGGATATGTTAGTTGGTCAAACTATTTTTTTCTCCTTGATCTGAATATTAAAAGAAAAAAGTCCTAAAATGCGGCTCGTCCTTCATTCATTTTTTATACAAAAATCTTTTTGTAGTGAAAGTTTTCTAGAACTGGACAGATATTATAATGCTTAAAAGACATATTTAAGTTCAGAAACTTACTGTTGTGTTCTACTGGTACATGGAGAACTGACAGTTAATATTCATGCTTGTAGTAAGGAAAGAATTTCTCAAGAAATAAGTCCTATCCTGTGAAAGACTATAATCTTCTGAACCTACATCACACACTAGAAATACTGAAGATGCACTCTTCAAAACAACTTGTTTTAACTAACTGTTTTTACTTCGGCCGTTTTGCCAAATCAAAATGGCATAGTTACCTTATATGATGTAAAGTATGTTAGTATGTACTCATTTTGAACATCAACAAAAATCACATTTTCAAATCCTAAATTGATTGGTGTATAAAATAATGCATCCTGTGCTAAAGAACTTTGTGAAGAAGGAAATGAATGATGTAGAGTCTGAAAAAAGAACAGAGACATTCATTGATGATACCATTTTGCAGATAATCTCATGAGTATAGCTGAGCATATCCATGAGAAAATAGGATGTTGAACAAGATGCTTTTACCAGCAGATGAACACAGCCAAGCTTCCACTTCTCTTTTCTCTGTAGTGGGAGCAAAATGTCCTGCTCTGCACTTCATGTAATGATTGTAAAGGTTCCTTGCATTCTCATTTTCCAAGATCTTTTCAGTGTTTACATTTTTTACTGTACAATATAATCCTGACAAACTACATAGGTAGAGACTATTTTAATTTTTAGAATTTCTATCCATTTTGAAATACGTTTTTTCTAACTTTTCTTTTCTCTTTCTTACTTTTTCCTATTTGGATGTTTCTGTGTTTGGTAATAAATTTCAAATAAAACCAAATATATTGTTTTAACGTTAAGATTGTTGTTGGGAATTGCTTAAAAAGAGTAATGTAACACTGCAATTTGAAGCCAATGTGCCCTTGAGTTACACTGTTGGAAGATTTATGCTAGTGCTTCCAACATCTAAAGGAGTGAACAAAAGCAATTAAAATTTTTTAATTTTTGAATAGTGTATTTTATCTGTGTGCCAACATTTAAATCAGTTCAAAAAATCCAATAAATTTATTTCATTCATCTGTATGGTCTTCTGTAGAGACGGGTGTTGTACTTCAGTGATAATTCTGATCTGTAACTGGACAAAGCCACAAAAGAGTTTTCAGCTCTGATTCAGGAATTTGCTTGCTACTGAATTGTGGATAACATGAAGCTTTTTCTCAAAAAAAAAAAAACCTACAATACCCATTGTACATCATTGTACATTTTTTTTGGAGGCAAACTCTAATGATTTCTTAAAAATTGGTAAGTTGATTTACAAGGCTGTTTTAAGACTTCTGGATAGAAGTCTATGTAAACATGACTTGTAATCACCATTATCNGCTTTTTCTCAAAAAAAAAAAAAACAACCTACAATACCCATTGTACATCATTGTACATTTTTTTTGGAGGCAAACTCTAATGATTTCTTAAAAATTGGTAAGTTGATTTACAAGGCTGTTTTAAGACTTCTGGATAGAAGTCTATGTAAACATGACTTGTAATCACCATTATCTGAATTCTTACAAATACAGGTCAGAAATATTTAAATCATTTTAAGAGAGAAATTCTAAACCAGTGCAGTCCTTTAGGGAAAAGAAAAGCTGTAATGCTTTGAGTTAGGAATTTCACATTTTAACAACCATATTTACGCATTTTATAACAAGCTATTTCTTGTTCAATGTTAATCTGATGATTAAAAAAAAAAGTGCATTAAACTAAATACCTTCCTACAGTATACAGGACAATATTATAGTTAATACAGAAAAAAAAAGATCAATTTTTATTCTTTCACCAAACATCACAGATTTAGAAAGTAACATTTTGCTCACCTCTCCAAATTACCAGCAAGTTTATTTCTTAGAGAGAAATTATAATTCTACCTAAACTGTGACATCATAAACTAATTGGAAAAAAAAAAAACTGATTAAAAATAAAATAAATGCATAATACCACAGATGTTATTTGCATCAGCTGAAAAAAAATCTCATATAATTGAATTAGGAATTCTTAGATGGAGCAATTTAACCATCAAATCAGTTGAAATCAAAACACTCATTGAGTAAGTGTTAATTTTAAAAACACCAAAACTATAGGAATATGCTTAAAGGAATCATTTCTAAATTTCATTCTGATTTTGAGAAAGTGAAAATTTTCATTTCAGCTTTTCTATTTGTAAAGTGTTTCATGTTATTCTAATGCAGTAGTTGTATGTTTCAGAATTATTTTGGGAGATACAGATGATTAGCAAAATATGCTGATTTTAAATTATCTGAATTTTCTTCAGAAGAGAAAGTTTGTATTTAAGATCATAGATGCAACAGATAGGAATACTTATTTACCTTATATTGGCTTCAATTAAATTCTGTTTCTGATTATTTATTTATTTTAATAGTTTTATGTTATGTTTCTGTTGTATGCTGGCTTCCTTTTTAAAATGGTGTGAAAGTGTTTGCAAAAGGAAGTAAACATTTGGCAATTTTTCTAATCAGAGAAATGACAGGACTTAACTTTCACGTATGAAGTCCCTTAGATAACAGAAGTCCTTGCACAAATCTACCGAAAATTGAGTAGTTTTAGGTGTCTATATGCTCAGTAGAGATTTTTAAAATCTCTATTTTACTTATCTACAGATATCTTCAGACTATATCTGGACTGCATATGATCAAAACTGGTAGTCCAGGAGCACTGTTCTTTGGAACACAGCTTTCCCTGTTCTTTGTAAATACGTAGCAGTAAATGCACCAGAAGTTAGAAGTCAGAGAGCAACAATTCCTTTCCTGTATTCTCAGTACAAATACTATAGACATCTCTTTTTATCCAGCTGCTCTTCAGTCTGGCCTCGAAATATAAATAAAGTGAGATAGCACAGATGAGGGAAATGGAAAGACATAGGCTAATGCCGAAAAATAGTTGGAGTTCCTCCTAGAAGGACATGCTTAATAAATTTTGATTCTTAGGTGCTTCCGTGAATGTCACTCATCTTACCTTGTTTCATAGTCTGAGGCAGTTGCTTAATTAGCTGGTAAACAGGAACAGCCTGTGTTGTCCAACAACATTAAGAGAATACATATATAAATTACCATGATTGTGAAAACCTGTATCTATATAAAATCGTCTTCTGTATGGAGAATAAATTGATTGACATAGAACAGAAATTTCATTGGAAGACAGAAAAAAATATTTTGATGAATTTGCAGTTATGAAGCACTTTTCAGTGCTAGGTAGATATTACTCTCTGATCACGGTATTTTGGTGAATCCTTTGCATTTTTCTAAGCTTAAGAAAATTAATAGGCTGTGGTACTTAGGTTTTGAGATTACACTTACACAACAAAAAGTAAGCTTCACAGCTTCAATTCCAGTGAATTAAGAATGTGTCAGTACATTACAGACTGGTTGCAGGGAAACCTTTCCTTTGTTTCCTGTTAAAACATAGGTGTGTTTCAGTGCATATATCGTCAAGATACAGCCAATTGTCAAAGGATGATTAAGTAATACGCTGAATAAGTAAACAATCATTCCAAACCAAAGGTGCAGCAGAAAAGCACACTGAGATGCTGGATAAACAACAAAGTACTGTAGACACCAAAATGCAAGTGCAAGTTTCAGTGTTTATTTTCAAGATTCCCAGTGGCCTGGGCCTATGGTGTCTTAAAAGGCTGACTGAAGGAAAGTCAGCAGTTAACAGCCTTGCTTCTCTTGTGCAAGGAGCCCTGCATCAGTATAACTGCTGAGATAAGACTGTAAAATGAAGCCTGCATTAAATAAGAAACATTGCTTCCAGCCACTCTCTGAGCAAGGCGAAAATCTTCAGCCTTGCCTTTTCGTAAACAAACATATGGAAGTGTATGTGTGTGTGTGCAAATAATGTATTAAATAGCATCACTATGTATAATACTTCATGCTCCTTTTCTTTAGGTGGAAGATGGGAAAACGTGTGGAGCTAATGTGCTTTTTGTTATGTAATGCACCATTGGAAAGCACTTACATTTGCATATAAAGGTCACATGAATTAAAAATAAAGGTGAAAATGGTTCTATGATACAACAATGAAACAAAATAATTTGTTTTGCATTAAACAATCTTTTTTTTTCATATAAATACTTCAAGATGGCTGGAAATTGATGTTTTTAGTTTTCTTGTTTCACTGAAAAACAAATCTTGTTTCAGTTCAAGCTGAAGAGAATCCAATTCTCTTTTCCATTCCTTCTTACCCATTTAGATTTTTTGAAACAAGCAAACAAAAAAATCAAAATAATTGTGTTATCCTTCCAGCTCTAGCTCAGATATATTTGTTGTACTAAACTACATAGAAAACAATGATCTTTTCCTGACATCTAATCACATAGACTATTAGGCTATGCAATTAAAGGCACATTAACACAAAGGAGCCCAGAGATCCCAGGGGATACCCTAATACGCTGACCAGAGATGTGAACTCCATATACATGGGTCTGTCCCAGGTGAGCCTCGGGGACACCCCATAACAAAAGTCATCAACAGCAGCTCTCCAGGGCTCCTCAGAGACTGAGGGGTAGCCCTTCACAGAGGTACAGGGCTCATCGCTAAATATTTTCCTGCATGAGGGACTCTATTTTGCATGCATATCTCTGTATGGGGGTCTGAGTGTCAGCACGTGGAGTCAGGCTATGGGTCACAGGGGACTATGCGCATGGGGTTACAGTAACTGGAGAGACTGGAGTGCATGAGTATTGCGTGGGCGTGGAGGTCAGTGTGTGCAATCACTGTGAGTAAACTGGGATCACCACTGAGTAGCATAGAGTTTAGGGATCGAAGTACAGAGGAGGCTGTAAACCTGGGCTGCATACTGGAGAAACCAACAGGTCTGAGAGTTGGCTACCAGAGGGAGCAGGGAGGCCATGGTGGGTTGACCTTGGCAGACTGCCAGGTGTCCACCCAGCTGCTCTTGAGATGAGGAGATCACTTAGTAATTGTCATGACAGGTAAAACAGACTCGACTTGGGGCTTAATTTAATTTATTGCCAATTAAAAATAGAGTAAGATAGTGAAGGGAAAAAAAAAAAAAAGACAACAAAACTAAAGACACTTTCCTCCATTCTTCCCTTTTTCTGAGGCTCAACTTTACTCTTCCATTCCCAACTCTTCAACCTGCTGCCTCCCGGAGCAGCGCAGCAGGTATCGGGAACTTGGGTTGCGGTCACTTCATAACACTTGGTCTCTGTTATACTTTCCTCCTCACACTTTTCCACTGCTCCAGTGTGGGATCCCTCCAGATGGGACACAAGTCCTTCATGAACTGCTCCAATGTGGGTCCTTTCCATGGGCTTTGGTTCTTTAAGGACTGCTCTAACAATATGTCCTTTCCACTGGGTGCAGTGCTTCGGGAATAGAGTGCTCCAGCATGGGTCCCCCACAGGCCACGTTTCCTGCCAGGAGCCTGCTCCTGTCCGGACTCCTCTTAATGGGTTGCAGCTTCCTTCAGGGCATATCCACCTGCTCCAGTGTGGTCTTCTCCACAGGCTGAAGAGAAATCTTGAATCCAGTGCCTTGAGCACCTCCTCCCCATTCTTCTTCACTGACCTTTTTGTCTGCAGAGTAATTTCTCTTACAGTTTTTCTCACTCCTCTCTCTCACAGCTGCTGTGCAGCATTTTTTATCCTTTCTTAAATATGTTATCACAGAGGTGCCACCAGTGTTGCTCCTTGGCTCAGCTCTGGCCAGCAAAGGAGTCTGTTGGAGCTGGCTGGAACCAGCTGTGTCCAGTACAGGGCAGCCCTGGCCTCTTCTCACAGATGATGCCCCTGCAGACCCCCTGCTACCTGCACCTTGCCATGAACACCCAATAAAGTATGTTTGTAAGCCAAATGAGGGACCTGGGGATCCAGGGGCCAGTGAAGTGATAGACTGGATGTCTAAGGTTACTGAGACAATCAGTCATGTGTCTGTACCCCTCTATGCATGTGTGTGCGCACGTGCACCACGGAGCTGTGGCAGTCTTGCCTCTGTCATGCTATTCAGTAGTTTCTAACATTTACACCTCATTCTCTTCTTCTTTCCTATGTTACTGGTAGTTTTGATTTAGAGACGTATTTATTTGAAAAGCAATTTCAGTATAACTAACTTCTTGTAAAGCAGATAATTTTTCGAAGCCACATTTAGTCCTCTGTCTTCCGTTCATGCTGTCCTGTTTCATTATAGCATATATCTTTTAAGTACAACTGGAAGTGGTGAATCTACTGCTTGATATTTTGTTGTGAGGAAAGGAGCACAATTTGTTCCACTGTAGAAAACAACAACTACTCCAGCTATCTTAACCATGTTCCACTTTAGCTTAAAATCATCTTTTCCTTGCCAAATCTCATTGTCACTAATCATTCCCTGTCTCCCTTGATTTTTTAAAAAGTCTTTGACCATGCTCTGTTTCAAGCAGCCTTGCTCTGTAATTTTACACATTCTCCTGGTTCTTATCCAATTTCTCATTTCAAACTTCTTTATTAACTCTATGCCCTAGTAAGCCTATTCCCACTCTTAAGTATATGGGAGAATTCTTCCTCTTTACATTCCCTTTGATAGCACTTGCAATTCAGTGTGTAGTTCCTTATTTCATCTCTTTTTGCTGAAGGACCTGGTTCTTGGCCTTTTGTTTTACAGACAATGCTCCATCCCTGTATTTCTTTTTATGTCTTAATAGCATTTGCTGGTATAATCTAGCTTCTTCTCTTGTCCCCTTAGCTTCTTATCTTGTTCTTCTCTCTTCCCCATTTTGTCCTTGGGGATAGTTTATGCCCTGCTTTGATTCTACATCTGATTCTGCCTATCCTCCCTACTTTAGTTTGGTGTTTGTGACCTTAGGTCTCCAGCTCCAACCTTCAGCCTCCCTTGACTGTTGACTTCTGCCCTCACCTCTGGTTCCAGACAAGCTGGAAGAGTAGCAATCCTTATTTTCAAATCTAAGCCTGTGTTGATCACACTTTTGTTTCCTCTATGTGTCCTAAAACATTCTTTCTTTCTTTCTTTCACCAGCTCTCCACCACTTGCAAAAAAAACATTTCTAAAAACTGAATTTTTAAGTCTCCTTGTTAATCACGTATCTTCTGTAAAAAAATTAAGGACTGATAGAACATATTCCTTGAAATGTCTTGTATTTGAAAATAATTAGATTTTTTATTCATTATATTTGATATTTTATGTCTGTTGTTTACTCAGTTTTACTAAACAGCTGACTCAGAATAAATGTCTTTGTTTACAGACCAAACTTTTAACCTATCCATGCAATGAAAAAACATCAAAGAAAATTTTGTGTAAGTTGGATAAACCTTTTTGGTCTTTAATGTTTCTGATTAAAACTTGTGCCCTTGTTATGTTTATTTTTAGGATTAGAGGATTTTTAGCAAGTTGGGTTTATCATAAACCAGTATGCAGAACAAAGCATAATCACACAATAGTTTAGTTGCCTTTCCCAAGATTCATTTGAAGTATTGAATTTATAGTTTATAGATACAGTTCAGTTAACCTTTCCTAATTATCATCAGAGAGCCAAATTAAATCCATTACATTAAGGATGGTTTACAGAGGGGACATGCAGTATATATATTCATACTCGTAGTAGCTTGTTTTGCAAAGATTAACAATCCAGAGGTGTCTTTATTATTATTATTTTTTGTCATCAGGTTCACTTTATTTTCTTTTGGGGGATACTGTGGTAATACTGACAGCATTTTTTTTTCAATACAAAATTTCATACGGAGAGTCATTTTAGGCTATTTTAACATGAAAGAATTTTACATTGCTACTTTTTACATGAAATAAAACTCGTACGAAGACTCTAAACAGCATAATGTTGTAGTTAACTAGACATATCCTATGCTGTGTGGACCAAAAGATAGCATGTCAATACCATGCATGACAAATAGATGGAATATTTTGTATATAATCCTCAAACGATAATGGATTTTTTTTTGATCTGGACAACTTTTATTTTAACCTATGTCTAAATGTCACTTCATCAGTTTTCTATCTACTGCAATTTTCTTGCAAAAGCTCACATAGATTTCTTTTACTTTGGGTGTCATTTAACATTGATTTTTTTGCCAAGCCATAAATCTGTATGGAAACTATACTGAAATGCAGAATTGTTGACATTTATTTAAGACTTTTATTTGCAGGAATTTTATTTTTTTCCCTTCTCTTGCCATGTTATTTTTTTTATGTATTTCCAGTCCCAATATCAGCTGGGACAGCTGGAACAGAGAGAGTAGAGGACTCTAGAGCTAATGAATTGTGTACTGTCACCTGGGACTTTCAAGTATCCTTGGCACTTACTCCTCCATATATCTTCTCTTTGAGTTTTACTGTTGGGTAGTAAAGTTGTTGTTTTAGCATTAAACAGCATTCAGTGACCCAGATGATGAGGTCAGTTTCTACTTTCACATTCGTCCACGCTGGTCAGGAATAGGTAGGCATACCTGTGAAGGAAAAGAAAAAAATGTCTTGTTCTTAATTTCTAGCAATTTTGATGC
>VXAL01000117.1:0-12150 GCA_013399475.1 Chauna torquata
TAAATTTGCAGAAACTATAAAGACTACAGTAAAATATTCTTCATGTTTACAGAATAAGCTGGTACACCCCTCTATTTTTCAGTTTGAATCAGACGGTATTCCAGATACACCAGTAAATATATTTATTATGTTATATATTTCTGTAGTTAGTAGCATCTTTATTTATCATGTCATTACCCTTTCAAGAACATTTATTATAAGAGCTAGGAGAAGTACAATATAGGGCATTTGTGTGAACCTGGGAGTAAAAAAAAAAAAAAAAGTTTATTTTGTTGTCAGTTTTGGTATCTGCCCTGAAATTTCCGTATTATAACTCATTTGGAGCAACAAAAAATGCTCTATCTATATATGCAAAACAATGGCCCATTGATGCATCGTATTTGGTTGGGTATGGCCAAACATTATAGTTATAATTTAAGACTGCTGTAATTCTTACTCTCTTTGGCATGATGTTTATGTTCTACCAGTGACAGCAATACTGATAAAAGCCCTTACATGTCTGCAGTCATAGCTTTTGCTATAAAGTGGTGATTGCTTAGTTTTGAATACACTCACATGATGTTTAAAATGACAGCAGCTCCCACCAACAGAATTCTTAACTTTCCTATTTTCAAGACATTGGAACTAGTATTAGAGAAGTTGAATTGTTTTGTAAAAGATCTCTGAAGTAGCTAGTGCCATAGGGTTAGAATATTGATTATCAGAAATTCTGGGAAATTTTGTAAGAGAACTCTAGCTAGGAAAGGGGAAAAACTGCATATGAAATTGTGGAAGGAGTAACTTGGAGTTTATGGGGTTTCACTGCACTATGAAGAGGTTGTTCCTTCTGCTCCTCTCTTCAAAATGCAGAATTTCACACCAATTGCAAAAGTGAAGGTCTGCTTTCCATGCAGATGTACGCGCTCCTCCCTCCACTGCTCAGTCTCAGGGAGATGGTGAAGATGCCAGCAATCACTGCAGCTATAGGAAAAGAAGATCTTTTCTTTCCCTCTCACACTGCTGTTGGCCTACAGGAGCTTTTCTCTGTAGCTGTCTCTAAAATTTCAAGAGGTGAAGAGACATTTGTAAACCTCTGTGTAATGAAAAAAAAGGGAACATTTTCTTGGATATTTCTTTTTCAGTTACCAATGAAAAACAACTTATAGTTTTGTTTTTGCATATTTACATAAAACTTCATATTATTTCATTACGAGTAACCCAGTAGGAAGCCATTGTGAGGAAGTTCTTAACATAAAAGAAGAGGTAGAGCTGAAATTCCATTTAACACGTTTGCCAGGGCTCTTCTTGTTTCAGATGAGCAGGGTAAAGTAAGCACTCTTATATTTCAGTAATACCAAAACTTCTGAAGAGTTCCCATTTTTATCAAGAATATTTTGAATTCTGAGATTCAGATGATGTGAAAAGAGCAAGTATGAACTGAGACAACCTAGTTTAAATCCTCAAGGTACCTTGGAACTCACTCTTTATTTTAAAAGTCTTTAAATAGAAATATCACAGATTTAGATATTTACATGGAAATTAGCCCTGGGAATAAGATAAAAACTAAGAGCCTGGTCCAAAACCTGAAGATGCACATAGAAACACCTCACTGACTTCAGTCAGCTTTTGGCCAAATGCTGTCCTCCACTGAAGTGAGAAGAATAAAATCTTTTCATGGTATTTACTTACATATAAGCATGCAAGATAAAAAGTGCTGCTTAAAGGTAGAATGGGCCTATCTGAGGGCATTATTCAGGTTTTATCTCCATCCTACCACAGTCCAACATTAGAGAAGAAGCCACAAGCCTAGCTAGTTTGAACCCTGCTAAAATGTAGCTGTGGCAAGAGGCCTGGCACAGTCATTGCAAACAAGGATCTGCTCAGTGTCTTGGGTAAGTTTTGCAGCCCTTGCTGGTGAAAGGTTCCCGCATCTATCTACTGATAGATAAACTGATATTCTAGCCATTGACATCACATGTCTCTGCACAAGTTTAGGAATGCAGAGTGAGGTCTTTTGTTAGGCACTACCCTCTTAGATCCTGCTACAGCCAGTAGGCAGTATGCAACAGTATTTTCACTAATGAGGTATGTTTCCTTGCACCCTCTGGTTTGTTCATCATTCTCATTTTCCTTTGTTATGCAACATCCTTCACCCTTTGTCAGCATGATTAAATTCTATAATGCTGTCTCTGTAATAGATAGAGGAAGAAGTAAGAAAACTAGCCTTTCTCTAATGCTAGATAATCTGCTGAACGTTTTGATGCAGAATTCACTGAGAATAGTAGTCTTCATATTGATTCTAATGGCAACCAATATAAGTACCAAGTGATTTCAATCGATCTCTTTAGAAACTGACAAACTGCAATAATTTTGCGGTCTGTTTCTTTTAAAGTTGGATAAGAAAGCCCTGTTCTTCTCTGTCTTCACAGTCTACCTGAACAAGATGGGAACAAATCCCCTTTTAGAGATTACTGAAAGTAGACTTCCTTCATATTGGAAAAGAAGATGATTTTCCAAGACATTTTTAATAAATGTATTCTCAGAAATCGTTCAGACCTCTTCTATCCCCAGTTAGCTGTAACAAAAGATACCTTAGTGAAAACTCTCAAGCTAAACTCTCTCTTCCTTCAGTGGGGCAGTTTTTGCATTGTAAATGCTGTCAATTTCTCAGAGAAATACTTTTAACAGACTAACAGTGTGAACAATCAGGAAGATCAGTATACTGCTATTACATTTTTAGTGGGTTAAACTAAGCACTAGTAAGATTGATGTTTTACATTGTATCTATAAATTATTTATTGTTAAGTTATTAATTAAAATGGCTTCCAAGCTTTCAGCTTTTAGTGCAAGTTTCATATAGCTCCTTTTTTTTAAAAAAAAAAAAAGGCATGCCCTTAATAANTTTATTGTTAAATTATTAATTAAAACGGCTTCCAAGCTTTCAGCTTTTAGTGCAAGTTTCATTTAGCTCCTTTTTTTAAAAAAAAAAAAAAAAAGGCATGCCCTTAATTAAGTTAACTAAACTGTTCTGGCTAAAATATGTATTGATTTTAGATAAATGCAAAAGTTTCCATTATTTCTAGGAGTCATATTCTTAATTATAACAACCATTTTTCCCTGAGACAATCAAGTTGTCTTAAATGGAATCTGCATCACTTCCATGTGTAATACCTTAATATCTGGCCTAGCAAGTTAATTGAAGTAAACATTTTGGAATTCCAAATTCCCCTTAACATGGTCTGGTTTATATCCAGCATTGGCTGAACTGTCAATTTGAGGTTCCTGTGCAGAATAACATGGCAAGAAAAGGGGAAAAAAAAACACATTGTTTGGATTTCTAATGACATTTTAGCATGATAGAGGTCTGTGAAACCTTTGATGTTAATGTTTCCATGCAACAAGGCATACATAGCAAGCCTCACTGCGAAGTAGCGGAGTGAAAACAACTACTTAATAGATCCATGAAGCTGCCAGTGCAGGTCACTGGTGGATCTACCCATCACCTGGAAAACCTGACAGTTCTGCTCTGCGCTGGTGCAGCCTCACCTCGAGCACTGTGTGCAGTTTTGGGCAGCACATAAGAAGGACATGAAACTATTAGACAGTGTCCAAAGGAGGGCTACAAAGATGGTGAAGGGTCTAGAGGGGAAGATGTATGAGGAGCAGCTGAGGTCACTTGGTTTGTTCAGCCCAGAGAAGAGGGGGCTGAGGGGAGGCCTCATGGCGGCCTGCAGCTTCCTCACGAGGGGAGCAGAGGGGTAGGCGCTGATCTCTGCTCTCTGGTGACAGCAACAGGACCCGAGGGAACGGCATGGAGCTGTGACAGGGGAGGTTCAGGCTGGGTGTTAGGAAAAGGTTCTTCACTGAGAGGGTGGTCAGGCACTGGAACAGGCTCCCCAGGGCAGTGGTCACGGCACCGAGCCTGCTGGAGGTCAAGACGCATTTGGACAAAGCTCTCAGACATATGGTCTGATTTTTGGATGGTCCTGTGTGGAGCCAGGAGCTGGACTCGATGATCCTCGTGGGTCCCTTCCAACTCAGGACATTCTGTGATTCTCAGAGACAGTAGCTGTGGCAGTATTAACATAGATGGGGAACTAGGTTTTAAGCATTTCATTTTATTCCAACACAGAACAGTCTGGAATCAGGCATAGGTCTGCACTAATATGCAAAGGCAGAAATGCAGTTTGTGTTGACAACCCAGGATTGGTTTTAAAATAGCACTGCAGTCACTATGATACTGTAGTACCAAAATGGCTGTAGCCCGTGCCAGCCGCTCAAGTATGTACCAGAAGTCTGGTAAGCAACTATTATAGTTCAAATTAATCCTTTTCAGTCAGGGTGCTCTTGTCACTGTCATCTCATTTAGTTACTTGAGTTAGGATGGGTATAATTTCTTTTTCTTCTTTAACTTGGTTTTCTGAACTACCAGATAAAACAATCACAGGCAGAAGTTTGCATCTTGCTTATTTATAGGCTCACATCCCAGTATTTAGATGCTCATCATACATCCAAAACTGTGTTAAGTAGAATTTTTAAATGTTATGATATTGCATGCACAGTTGTTTGGGCTTGCTAATTTTGTATTCAGAAAAGAAGTCAGATGTTCAACATTTTCAAATGACAGCGACGGCAAAGATACTTTGTCTATAATATTAAAGATTGCATAGGCAGCTCCTCTTGTATTGGAGAAATGCCTCCATACTTGGTGCAGTCTGTCCAACACTAAAAGCTCCAAGTAATATAGAAAAAAAGACTTAACAACAAAGACAAAAAAGACAATACACAGCTGGAATTCATAGCTCTAATTAGACGGCATCATTTATCTGGGTATATTTGCTACCATTGCTTCAAGTAGTTTCACGCATGCTGTGCAATACGAGGAAGTCTAGAATCAAAGCAGCAATTAAACAGGTGGCAATCATTTAAACAAAAGGTAAACATTTATAGGAAAAAAGGAAAGTTTAAGATCAGTCTCAAATTTCCCTGTTTCTCAATTGGCAAATAAGGAGGATATAGCGAGCTTCCGATAGCTGGGATTCTTCCTGAGAGTGACAGTAAGATGTTTCCAATTCCACCTGAAGAAAAACTAGCCACCAATTACTTTTGTGATTAAACATAGAAAACATAACTTTCTGTCTTCATATAACGCAAAGATAAAGGTAATCCAACCCAAAAGGTAAATACATAATAATCCACTCCATTGTACTACTGACAAGAACAGAACCAAATATTTGAGGAAATGGAAACTTCTTCATGTGAAACTAAAATTGTTTGCCACACCAAAAGCAGACTCTAGTTTCCAATCTCATTTTTTAGCCTCAGGTTTGACTTTTTTGTGTGCTTTTCTTTTTTTCTGAACACATGCAACTGTATCACTCCTTTCAGATGTTGAGAATAAATGCTTATGCATTTTATCTCAATTAGACGTAAGTATTAAACCAAACTTGCATTACAGTGTAAGTTTCTAGCAACCCAGAGGAGGTGACAGTGAGTACGGACTCCTGCAAGGACCAGCAATAACCCCTGCTCTTCAATTATGTCCTGCTTGCATGAGAACAAATCTCTTTTCCAGCTGGATTCTGCAGGGTATTGGTAGTACAAACTCACCTACCTGGCTTTGCCATGAAGCAGATAAAACAGACTTACACACTTGGTCCCAAGTGCAAACAATCAAATGAACTGCTCATCAAAGCTTCAGGTTTTAGCACCTGGCACCTGACTAATGGAGTGGATGGCTTCAAGAGCTGCTGACATATCACAGGTATAAACTTGTTAGCAGGCAGGCTGTTACTGGGATTAAAACTTCAACCATGCTGTCATATTCCAACCTTTTCCAACAAAAGGTCCACTCTGGTATCAGTGAAGATAATGACTCCAGGTCAGTGAACTGGGACTAAGACAGCATTTAATTTATTATAAAGGGAAAGGTACCTAAAGGCTGGTCTTTCTCTCTTGGTTGCAACCTCCTGGGATGGACCCAGACTTGTAGAAGACAAACCTCCGTTCCCAGTAGGACCAGTGGGACTGAATGCCCAATCCAGAGGGACTGAATACAAAAAGAACAACTTCTAATTATTATTGATCCAAGCTGGCTTTTAGCAAGGGACTTTGATGTGAGTGACTTTTATGTTCCTACCCAATTTACAGAAATAATCCATAATATGCAGAGCTGTTCTCTTTTCCTCTCTCTTTTCCTCTCTCTTTTCCTCTCTCTTTTCCTCTCTCTTTTCCTCTCTCTTTTCCTCTCTCTTTTCCTCTCTCTTTTCCTCTCTCTTTTCCTCGTTAGCAGGGCTGAAAAAGTGAAAAATGCCGCTTGTAAAGCTAGCTTTAACCTGACTCAAAATATAAATAAGATTACACAGGATCAGTTCAGTACTTTTCATAAACCTTGTTCAGCTACTGGTGAATACTTACTGTAAAGACTTTTCCAATTGTATAGTCATCAGAGAGTATCTAAGTGGTCCCATACAAGAAGGCCAGCACATATGATGCATATGTCAAAAAGAAAGCAATACCCATGGAAATATCGGCTGAAACAGCTTTTTTGATACCGATGCATTTGGCATCTTCTAAATTTTTTTGGTATCTGAAAGAAAAGGCAGGAAAAAAAGAACATACAGGAATTTACTTTCTTTCTCTATGTATATTCATAAATTCCCCAAAGCATATATCAAAGCTATGTAAAATATTTTAGTAAACAGTAACCAAATTCTGAGAAAGATCTTGCTGTGAGTAGAGGAAAATGTGATGACTGTCTTTCGTGTTCTGACAGACTGAGCTGATCAGCTAAATCTGGACCAAGTCCTGGATGAGTGGAAAAGGCTGTGGCGAGATGCTCAACAGCTGTAAACTTGTGATTTTGGAATATTCCAAATGCTAGAGAATATTTCTGATATTACAAAGAATATTGTTGTGTAAGTGTTGCAGTATATTGTAAAGAAAGGAGAACTGGTGATATGGAGAAAATGGGATAAATTTATGTCAAAATCTCTTTGAGGAATGAATGTAAAGGAGATTATTGGGATGGTGCTTGCACCTGATAGTCTAGATTGGACTTGGACATGGACAGAGGGAACAATTCAGTCACAGGTGTGACTCTAAGAGACTCTAACATTATAAATACATACTAAAGAATCAAATGCTAGCAGTAGCTGCATGACTCGTGGTCTGTGAAGTGATAGCTGACAAGTTTCTTTTAGAAATAATCACTGAACAAATAAAAGGACTTTTTTTAAACTTAGTTTAAGACTATTAAGATAAAACTGGTTATAGATAAGAATCAAGGATTGCAGGTTGAATCAGTTAAAGGAATTACATCTGAACACACAAAAATATCTGCCACAAAGATTTTCCATTTCATAGGTCTTGGAAATTCAGAAGTATTGAGATGATAATTGCACCAGAGATAGCCCCAAAACTGTACTTCATTCTCAACTTTCAGTAGAAAAACAAACAAACAAACAACAACAACAACAACAAAACAACAAAAATGTGCATGGTGCCAAAAGCAGGATGACCAAATTGAATTAGGGTGTTTTAATTATCTCATCTGACCTGAAAATGAAAATGATAAGAAAGGAATGGTGGCGATAGACTCTTTACTCCAAAGTACTGAAAAAACTGGCAAACATAATAGTGGTCTAGTAACAAAGACTTTTAGTGATTGATTTTATGTTCAAATTGTGGATAAAGCCACAAGACTGAAGCGTTATGTGACCTGAGAAATTACAAGCTTGTAGCTGGACAAAAACAGTATGTGAAGCCTGTAAAAAAAATAAAATCAGAAATACATGAAAAAGAAAGTAAAATGAGACAAAATAACTAAAAAGAAAAAAAGAAATTTGTCATAGGTTATGAAAGTGAAGGATTAACCCAATTACTTTTCTTTAAGACTGTCTTTCCTAGAGAGGCAGGACAAAGTAAAACTAATCCATCAGGACTTCATTAATGCCGTCTAATGCTAATTTATCCTAAAGCCATAGGACAAATTATTAATTAAACAGTAGTTGTAAAGTAATAAAAGAATGGTAAGGTAAGGAATTGTTTGAAGGAAGACAGCAGTGTTCAGTGGGGAGCTACAATATCCACAGGAGTTAACAACATGAATTCTTCAGTCGGACTTGGGATTTATTGTTTCTACTCTTTTATTGACTTGGGCACATAAGGAATATTTATGATAAATAAAATTTCCTGATGGTAGAAAAATGAGAGAATCAGGATAGAGAACCAGTGAGAGAACCAGGACAAAGGAATATCAGAATATCTTGCAGCATTAGATACATGATATTGGGGGATAAAGGTATGAGAAGTAGATGAACTGTAATTACATAAAGTAAAACATGACAAATTTAAAGAAAAGAGATCATCAATGATCAGTGAAATGGAAAACCTGTATTGTGTGAGAAAATTAAAAGAACTGAACTCCGATGGCCTACCAAAATGACACCTGAGAAAATTTGGGATTTATTTCTATAAATAGTACAGGAAAGTAAAGCCATGGGAAGGAACTACTAAAGCAAAAGTTCAGTGCTGGCACAGGAACAAATTAATAGATAGGAACTATGCGTACACTTTGATGGAAAGAGGTACCCAATCTTCGAACAGTGGAATAGCCTCCCTGCAGCAGCAGAGTTAAGTTACTTGGTTTTAGGATGGACCTTTTACGCTTATTAGCAGGGGGAATAGATGATACATTTGTTTACTACAGTAGCAGGCCCTGGTTTCAGGAACTTGGGAGGTCCTTCCCACTTCTGGAAAGACATACATCACTTTCGGTGTACCTCGATGTATTTTAGATTTCTGCTAAATGCCACAGTTACTAGATACAAGCCTTTTTTCACCATTGGCATGCTATGTATAAGATTTGCAGGACATGGAAAGGCCTACCCTCCTCTCTGTCTAAAAGTTGTACAGAAGCACTAGGTCCTCACCTACTGGAGCACCATCAATGTGTGTGTGGTTTGTTTTTTTGTTTGTTTCTTCCTGATTCCCCTTACTGTTTTCTCACTGATTTCTTGTTTGCTTTAGCAGCCATCAGCCTAGGGATGAGATGGGTTTAGGAGATGCAGAATCTCAAATATAAGAACGCCTAGTTTGATAGAATTAATTTCCAATTTATAAAGATCTATCTCACTGTCACAGCGCAGAATACTTTGCAGTCATCAAGCATTTCACCATCGTAACCTCCAGTCTACTGTTACACTGAAGGAAAAAAAATGATATATATCAGGATGCATGGCAGAAAGTGGCTGGCAAACTGTTTTAAGGATGAGCAGGAAAAAGAGCTAATGAGAGGTAGAAGGGTAATGAACAGCACTGGGTAAACAAAGAAAGATGCTGGGGTGAACTGGAAAGCAAGATACCCAAAGGGCTTCCTTTAGGTGCCTGACCAGGGAGCAGCGGTGGCTGGAACATGAGGGAGAAGCAAGTCAGGGGACAGTGTACGTTTTCTGTGGATGACACAAATGTTACTGAACTTTGAGTCTAAAAAACTTCTGCCAGCTTTTGTGGTCATGACGGTTGTCTTTAAATAAAAGATCAAAAAGATGGCAAGAATGACGTTCCACGGCACAATATAAATAACACATTTGCATGCCCTTGGTTTGTGACCTTTGTGTCATACTTCTCTTTTCTTGTCACATGCCTGTCTTTTTTGCTTACAATTCTCACTAGATATATGAAGCCTGAAATACCATGTACTTTTAGGGAAAGGGAGTGCATCTCTGCATATCTTATGATGCTCTATGAAATTAATAAGAAAGAAGAGAAAAGAAAAAATTCAGCAGCAAAGACAAAAAAAATCGTAACATCTTTAGTCAGTATTACAAAAACAGCCAACAAAAGGAAACTTTTTCTCACCTTTCAGTTTCTTTCGTCTCGCCTCCAAATGCTACCACAGTTCGAATTGCTGCCAGAACTTCCTCTGCAACAGCTCCTGCTTTTGCATATGCAGTTAGTTCTTTCTTAGTGAATGCGGAAATCATCTATGTAGAAGAAAAATAATTTAACCATCCTGCTCAAACAAAAACAGAATGAGCTCAAGCATTGTTCTGATGTCTGTGAATACTTTTTTTTTTTGTACTCAATTTCCTATTTACTTCATTATATTTTTAAAGACTTATAAAAGATTGCACGTTTTAAATAGTGTTGCGATTTTCATCTTAGCTCTAAGGGCAAGGCTGCCCAGTGTCACTGTAAGCCAGGTGATACTTAACACCCTGATGTCCCTTTGAAATCTGTTTCTCTCTCAGAGTGGTCTGCGTTTATGTCTCGCGTGCTATTTTCAGTAAATTATTGGAAGCTGAGCAAATGGCAAAGAGATGATGTGGAGCAGAGTTCATGATGTGCTGGCTCCCTGGCTGTGTCTGTCTGTGCCTATATCCTAACCCGAGGCAATGTTCTCCTCACCTTGGGGTCAGCCATTATCACAGGAAACCTGATTTATTGCAGGTTCATTCCAGAACTTACCTGAGATGACCTCAGCTGTTCACAAGTTTACTTTTCTTGTATATTTATTTATATTTACTGAGAGGACTTGGTTATTTTGGTGCAGTTGTCATGGAGATCCAGTGAAGAAGGCAAAGGTACTGCTTATTTGCCCTTTCATATGAGGGTATATTATACTTGCACAAAGTTTATAACAGTACAGCAGTATCCACGGAGGAGGCACGGTACTTCTTCTGCTATACCAGTGTCATGAGGCACCTATCTACAACTTTCTGCATGTAGGCAAGGTTAAAGTTCACTAAGAGCCAGATTATGTTTTTAAGACTTGCAAATACCAAGTGAGTTCACAGAAGTAATAGCCTACCAGTTTATTGAAAATTTATGCTTTTTGCCTACCTTTGCCCAGAGAACTGAGAAGAATCCCAGAATGAGACTGAAGGCCAGGATTACAAGTGTTAATTTCCAGCCTTTTGTTAAAAACAACTATAAATCCAGTGAAAAATGTAGCTACTGCCTGAAAGAACCTTGCCATTTTTTCCCCTATTCCTTCATTAATCTTGGAGTTGTCACTGAAAAAAAACAAATGATATCCAAACAAATAAGGAAGTGTAGAAACCACATACATGAATTCTTTGGATACAGCACACTTTGTCAGTGTTTCTTTATGTTTCTATCACCTGCAGTTCAACACAGCTACAAGTTTGCAGCCATGGAGAGCACGGAGCAGTGTTTTCCAACATCTCTGTTTCTCAGGATCTACTTCGGTGATCCCAGGATCCATATAAATGCCCTTATAGCTTACAGAGGAGTTTAGTAAGACAAAATAACTTTGTTTTGGTGGAAGTATTACAACTGATTTGTGATAGTTAGAACAAATACTCAGTTAGCAACTAACTGATATTTAATACTTACTCTACAATTCTAGTGTTCATTTCGCCCACATCACTTACATCAAACCATCCAATCTCCTGCCTCATTACAGCATGAAAAAATTCTTGTCTGATTCTTTTTATTTGCCTGCCAGCAGCAAGCGTCCAAAATGAAATTTGAATGTAGGCAGCAAAAAGAACAGCAGCTCCTATTCCAGGATAATAATATGCATATCTGAAAGGAAACAAAAAGGAGATTTACAGCTGAATTAATTCTACTCCAAAAGCGATACCTTAAAATTCAGTTCTTTATATGTGCATTCAAAACAACTTGGAAGATTCTTTTGACTATTTGCCATTTCTTCTTCTTCTGTATAATGAATATTTTTAAATTTCTTTCAGAATCAAATTTCAGTTTTTATATTCTGCCTACTTATTATACAACTTTCACAAATTAACACAAAGTTTTTAATTTAAAAATTAGTGGCTCAAAGTCCGTGAAGACATAGATTAAAAAAACAGGTTTAGAATGACGTATTTACTCTTAGAAATACTTCCCATAATGAACGAAATTTAAGAGTAGGATTTTAAAAATGCTTAAGCAATGTAAAAACAAAAGGTAGATTTGGGGATATCCACTTTCATTTAATGTATTCAGGATAGAGACATTGAATTTTAATTGTTTGCATGGTACTATCATTAAATTAAACCTACTAAATTGTTTTGTTTAATCTTCTTTGAGAAATTTTAGTTTGGTTTTAAAATTTGTGTGCATTCCTAAGGAAAAAATAATGAAATCAATGTCTAGGTACCATTTATGCAATTAAGACAAAATAAGGCTCCACACATACAA
>VXAL01000117.1:12386-26626 GCA_013399475.1 Chauna torquata
AAACAGAAAAAAAAAAAAAAGAAAGAAGAATGCTATTCTATGTAATTTTGTAATAAATGAATGCCAAAGATGTTTTATTCATGATTGCAATTAAAATATATCATATTTAAACTGAAAAATATTAGTACATTAATGAATAGCTTAAAATTAAATCATTGCCAGCATAATAAAAAGCTACGAAAAGCAGCAATACTGGGGAAAAAAAACCCCACAATTATGGCATTTGTTTGAACATGTAATTTATGCCAAAACACAAAAGAATGAATTTAATTCTGCTTCAGAAACCCTATGAATTATAGTTATTTTATAATATCATTGGTAAAAACTAATTGGAAAATAAAAATATATTACCTTGAGAATTACTTGTTCAATGACAATTGTTGAGAAAGTTATGCCTTCAGTTTTGCCAGCTTTTTTGCATGACAAGTATACCCTAAATTTATGTTTATATTCCAGTTCCAGAATTTAGGCAATTTTTATATCAACAGTTCCTAATTCTTATCCTGCATAGTGGGGTTTGTGCAACAAGAGTAGAATTTACCATCTGTGATTACATACTGCCTTCAAGAAGCAGGCCGCCACAGCTTATTTTTTGAAACAAACACCCTTCTTTGAGGTTGAACAAAAAGACTAGGTTTCTTCTCCCCCTTTGGAAAGGGTCGTGAATAAAGAGGAGCTAGGGTTTTTTAAAAAAAAAAAGAGAGAGAGAGAGAGAGAGAGAGAACTAAAGTGGAAGCAGGAGGAAAACCTGAAAAGGACAAAGAAGGAAGAAAGAAGAAATAGGGCATGGGGCAGAGGGAGAACATAATGACCCCCTCCAACAGTAAACCCAGAAATTGCTCAGAGGATGATACAATGTGCTCCTACAGCCTGTCTGTGAAAATAACTGGTGCTTGACACCTTAGAAAACTGTGAAAAACACCATTAGACTAACATGAAACATCTTGACAATAAGACAGTTTAATCAGACCACCTGTTGCATCTCAGTCCCTATTTTAATTTTATCCAATCAAAAAATATTAAAAATATATGAGCATGGCAAGTTCTTGACCTAGTTCGTATTTTTGTGTTACGAGCTCTGCCTATTCATTGGGCATTATATAAAAAATATTTCTTTTATAGTTTCAAATCTGTTGTCTCTTATCTGATAACCACAAATTGAATGAAAACTTTCCTATTACCTGGTCATCTCTTCCTCCAACTACCCCACCAGAGCGTAAGAAAAAAATTCTATAGAAAAATTAACTGATGTACAGTTCAATAAAAAAAAAATGCTAAAGAAAAAAATTAGAGAAAAGCAAGTTAGTTATTTTTATTAAAAAAAACATGATAATAATTTCCTTCTGTAAAATCCTACCGTTATAGTGCTGAATGATGACTAAGAGCTGTCAGCTACCTAACACCTGACTATGTTTAAGGGAGTTTAAGACATGCAACACATTACAAAGTATTTTCTGAAGCCAGAAGTGAAAATTCTACCTCAAATATAATAAACAGTAAAAAAAAAAAAAAAGAAAAGAAAAGAAAAGAAAAACCTAGCTAAATTCAGCTACTCTACAATCACTAGCCTAAATTCCACACTTGAAATACAATATTTTCTCTTGAATGTGTACTGATTTTATGAATATTTATAAAAACAATACACTGGATCCGTAAAGCTCACCTTACTTAATAGTGCTGTGAAGTACTTTACGACTGTAGGTTCACAAATAACTAAAGTTCAGAAAAATAACAAATATGGAATGAGGCTCTTCCTTCCAATTGTCTGGGGTACACATTTTTTTTAATTAACTCTTGTTGCCAGAGATTAAAGGTGTAATTAAATTGTATAAGGGAATGTCTACATGTGAAGCTAATCAGGAATGAGCAGTTCTGGAATATGCGTTTGGCACTTCAGTCTTGGAACAAATGTGCCTTGTTCTGTTTTGGCTCTGCAGCAAGAAAGTGATTGTTTTGATCAAGTAAGCTGACCTGTAATCATAGTCTTTTGGATGCTTCTACCACTCTTATAAACAAACACAGCAGTTAGTAAATATCAAACTACCTAATAACTCTTGTGCTAGATTATATATTAACTGCGCCTGACCTTTTTAGGTAACTGGGCCTTTATTACATATTTTCGTCTACGTATTTAGGTTTCTTTAAGAACATCTTCTGATTTAAAGGCACAGCACAAAACATTTTGCCTCTTCGCTGTTTCTTTTACCATTTATATTTCATCCATTTATTTAATTCCTTAACTCCAATTGTAATACTTTTAAGTCTTTCCTTTAAAATTGCTATAGCTGTTAATTAGCGGACTGTATGTAACAGCACAGGAGACTGCTTGGAGGAAACACGGAACTGATCAAAATTACAGCCCTGCCGAAGGGTAGTGCTTAGGAAGGGTTAGCTAAGAGCAGCTAACATGTAGTAGCTTGTTCCGGTCCCTATGCCCCAAATGAGGAGGAAGAGAAAGATAAAAATGTGCAAAAACATCTTTCTTGTTACATAATTATGAGTCCTTGAGTAAAACCATATCTGCGTAGCAGAGCGGATGTGTTCAGCATCATGTGGCTCTTAAGTGGCACCTGTGTCAGCGTGCTAGCCTGAGGCACTCCTGGGAGATGCAGGCTTGTGTGCGACACGTTGGGCCCTGCTGCCAGAAGATAGGCACAAGTACTCAGACCAGTCAGTGGATGTGATTCCCAGTGGCACCCAAACCAAGAAGAAGAGAGGATCAAAATTTTTTCCTCCCCCAACCCATAGTGATGGTCTGAAAGACATGGCTGTGAAATAATCCCTTAGATGACGGAATCTGTGCTCTTTGGTGCAAAGGCAAGGTCCATGGGGTGCACCTTTGGCTGGGTGCTCGCTGAAGGAGGTTTTTGTTGCAGTGGTTGAGTGAACAGAGTTGCCCTAGTCCTTCAGGTGAGACAGAGCAAGTAAGTGCTTCTCCTCTATGAGGAGAAGCAGGAATTACCAGTGGTTTTTTTTTTTGTTGTTGTTTTTTGTTTGTTTGTTTGTTTTTCTCCTCCTATGCATGAATTTTTACTGCTGGTTTCCTGCAGGTTTTCACAAAATGGAGGGAAAGATGGCATCTCTGCTGAATGCAATGCTAGCACTGGGAATAGGGAGAGTGTGAGGCTCATTGTCATCACTCCTGTAATTGTAAAATGGTGGTTTTCTCTTTCTTCCTCTGTGGACAGAAGTTTTGGTTTAAATGCTGGAATTATCCTTCAGGAAGTAAAGAGGCATTGGTTTTCTATAGATATTTGGGGGACTTGGGAAATCATTCCACTTTCAAAAGAAAAACTTTTCCCCTAAATCTACCTCAGATTCTGCTAATGCAAATCAGCGTGGATCACACGGCCTGAGCTAGGCACTTGTACTGCTTTGAGGGCTGGGTGGGTGAGTTCCTGTAACTGCTACATAGAAGATTTCTCCCACAGCTCACAGTCTTGGAGTGGGGAACAGTTTTAAAAGAACAGCTGCCCTTCAACTCAGTCTGGTGATGTCCATCACCTCTCAACAATGCTGAGCCCAACCCTGTAATTCCACCAGAAGCATCGCATGCTCTCCCACGCATGCTCCACAGTCATGTGGAGACACAGCTTAGCAGCTCGCTTACCTTTGGCGTGCATGGGGATTGCCAAGGCCAGATGTGGAGGTAGCAGCTGAAAGGGCATCTCCTCATGTGCTGTTGCAGGTGCCTTCTGCAATGTCTGGGGACAAGGCTCTGGAGCAGTGTTGGAGGGCTCATGCTCCTTTCTAGGTTCTCCAAGGTGGGACTCAAGGATATCTAATAAACCTGCTGGCACAGTAGTGCAGTCCCTCATAAAAAGGTCATCAAGCTCTCTGTAGTAGGTGTACTGCTGCTGCCCCTCCCTCCAAGCGCCTTTGCTGTCCTGTGTCTCCTAGAACACCCTCTTCATTTTCTTGAATTTTTCATGACATGGCTCAGTTATCTGATAGTAAGTGGCATGTGTGCAACCTTCATATACCGACACTGGTCTGTCCCACCACCTGAGAAAATCATGGTCTTTTCATGGTGCCAATTCACTAGGAATGTCATTTCTGTGTGGTTTCAGGTTGCTCCTCTCTAAACTTTTAGAGAAATGGAAGGGAAACTGTTAATATGGTGGAAATAGGTACATGAAGCAGAAAAAAAATGGGGGAAAAACCCTCCAAATAATAAATAAATGAAACAAATAATAATAAAACAAAGCAGTCAGTGGTGGGGAAAAGGTAACAGAAGACAGTCAGGTAAAGAAAAGAATTTCAAACCAGGAGACATTTGAAGGAATGAAGAAAGAGTAGCAAGGAGTCAGGTGAGGACTAGCTGTGAATGGCAGGTGGGAAAGTGCATTTAACTCCTGGCTTTATATACAGCACAGTAACCTCTCCAGTGTTTAGTGGGAACTCTGTTTAAGACACTTTTACTGGCATATCTGGGGGACCTTGCATTAGCACAGACCACACACTGATCTGGAACCTAGTATCTTCATTAAACAGTGGAGCAATTATCAAGCAGAGTCTCTGTTTTTTTTTTTTTTTTCCTTCGAAAGGAATCAAGTTCATACACGGCACAAGATTTCAGAATGGGACCAATACACAATAAATGGAGATGACCAAAGAACTCACTTCACAGCCACATCACTCATTCAAACCAAATTGCTAACGGAAATCACAGGTTGTCCTCTGCATTCTGGTACTGAGTTGCCTAAAGGTAAAACAAATTAAACAGAAAAGACCTTTCTTTTACCTAAATCACTAATTTATACCACTTCATGAGTAATTTCACAACTTTTTTTTTTTTTTTTTTTTTATTGTGGAGAACCAGCACAGATTTTTTGAGCTGAAGGTTGTTAGTCCTACTAAATGAAGAAATTTGAATATTCTTCTGAATGAAGGAACACTTTCTATTCCTTTATTAAAATAAGTAATAAGTATATTTTTAAAGCATGGTTAGGCAGAATATTTGTATCTTTTGCATGATATTATTATGGTAAATTGAGTAATAACTTTCAGTGGATCAATTAATGTCATCTTAAACAAAGAACAGTGCTTAAACTAAATCTGCTCCCAGTACTTTGATCTAAGAGTTAGAGAAGTATTTCTAATATACTCCTTTCGTCATATTCCAGTCATCTTTGAAGTTCAGGATATTTTTGGAAAAAAGTTTAGAAAAGGATTTTCAAGCATTGTTTTTATGACTATTTTCCTCTTGTGATGTATTGAATTGTGTTGACATACTGGAAGCTACCATACGGAATGGATCTGTTTAATTGGTTGGATAGTTGACTGTGACTTTTCCTGCACAGAATCACAGAATGGCAGAGGTTGGAAGGCACCTCTGGAGATTGTCTAGTCCAAACCCTTGCTCAAGGAGGGTCAGGTATGGCGGGTTGCTTAGGGCTGTGTTTAGTCTGGTTTTGAATATATAAAGGGATGGAGACTCTACAACCTTTTTGAGCAATCTATTCCAATGCTCAACCTCCCGCACAACAAAAAAGTGTTTTCTCACATTAAAATGCCCATGAACACCTATTATCTTGCAGGTGAAAAGTTTCACTTTAACGTAACTGTAGCATTTTATTAATATCCTATTTTGTACATTTCTATAACTGTTCTTTAAAAATTATAGTCTGTCTGAAAGTCAATGTAGAATGATAGCATTGTTGAACATCATACCTTTTAAAGAAATAATTCACTCAGGAAAATTGCACTCAAACTCTATATCACAAATCAATTACCAAGACTAAAAGTACTGCTTTAGGATATCAGAGGCCTTAGAGGATATTTTGTTCATTTGTCATTTCTTAGTAAACTTTTGTAGTAGACAGACTATGACAGAAATAGGCTAAGTCCTGATACTTCAAGATAGTCATACGCTATAAGCCTATCGCAAACAAACTATCACCAGCTGAACTCTACCCATTTTACAAAAAAAAAGAAAAAAAAGCTCTTTGTTCCCGTAAAACTCAGAAATATTTTTAATATATGGGAAGACTTATTTTAATATATTTTGTGACAAATAAGATTGAATTAGAAAGAAATAAATGAAAGGTTTTAATTTTAAATGCTAACATAAATGTTATCTACCATTATTGATTACCTTCAGTAGGACTGCTTAACATCGTACAAGCTGGGAAAAGCAGTCTATGTCTACCGCCTTAGTTTAACATTGTCCTAGGTCTTAAGAACTCTGACTTTAGTAGATGCCGTAGTAACGCTGCCAGGACTGTAAAGTGATACTATTCCCTTAGGCAGAAAGGAGGGTGGGAATCCTGGGCAACAACCAAAAGCACATAAGAATATTGCTCTTTGGGATTGATACAAACACAGTCTGTATTGAGTTGAACAAAACACACGTGAAGAAGAAAAGAAAAAGAAAATCTAAAAGCAAATGCAATTTAGTTTAGCTATTGTCTGAGCAAATGAGGCCATCATGTGGCAAATTAAAGACACAGCTACAGAGAGAAAAATTGATTAACAGTTCTGGTGATAATCAAGAAAATATACACCTTCCATCATGAACTCAAAAGAGGCTGGTGTGAAAGTTCAGACACATAAATTGCTGCTATCTTTCCTTTTTTTTTCATGAGGAATTCTAGAGAAATTTTGAAGGACATTTTAGAAATTCCTTATCAATTAAAGATTCTTAGATGGAAAGCACATACATTTTTTCTAACAATTTAAAGTCTCATAGATAAGAATGGAAGAATGAGAGTTAGAAGGTATAATCACATCTTCAAAGGAAAGATTTCAAATGTCTTCAGATGAGAACCAAGTGAGGAATTAAGTTTCTAATGATTTGTTGAGCTCCTGAGGAAACTACAGGAAATGAAATTAGAAACATCTGCAAAACTAGGCTGTTGTATGCTTTATTGAACCTACCTTTAACAAGGTAAACCTTGAAATATTAGTATCCTGAGCTATAATTCTCAAATCAAACATACATGAAGAGTAATGTCTGAGTTGTTTGTGATCTGGCAGATGTGTTAGTAACTTTCATCTTTAATTACTCTTCTTTTACATTGAAGAATAGATACACACATGGAGATGAATCATCTGTAGAGCTACCCAGTAGAAATTCTGAGTTTAGTTTGTTGTTGCAGAAACATGTCATAGTTCCTTAGTGCATTCTTCCACAGTAAAAAGTCCCTTGGTAAGAGTGCATAAATTTTGTTTGTTTTTTTTGAACATGAAAACGATGTGTTGTTACACGTCATACATCACTATGAAGTATGTGCGTGTCAAGCAATGAATGAGAATTTGTACAACAAACTCATTGATTAATCCTAAACAAAACTGTAAAAGATGTGATATAGGTACAAGTGAAGGTCAGAAAAAATTCATGTTGGAGAAAGCCAAGAGTGCATAGAAAGAAAAAAAGCATGACGTTGTTGTTGACCAAACTAGTCTTTCACNTGCTGTAAACAAAGCTGACCTAATTGTGGACATTTGAAAAGTACAAGGGACCTAGGAATTACTGTGTCAGACAGATCTCCATTCCCTCTCCCTCAGCATTGCTTCATTTTAACATTTTATATATTCTGAACTTAGTTTTTTCTTAGATTACACATTAATCTTATTATTCACTTACTCTGTTTTCTTAACTGATTTATATAAGAACCAAATAAGAGTCACATGGAAATAAAACTTTCCTCCTGAATGATGGAAAAACCACAATCTTAGAACAATTGCTTACTGTATTAAGAGTAGTTAACATATTTGTCTCCTTCACTAATCAAATGAATGATGATATAATTTCTACCCATGGACACTTAAAGTGAATCTATGAAGACACAGATTATATGCACATTATTTATGGATACACAGTCTTTACTTTTAAGTTGTCTAAAATATCAATGGCTTTAAATATCTGGGCATTTTAAAACTGCCCCATGCAGTTCCTAGTATTTCTGTAAAAAATGACTCTATTTTTGGGGAATACAAAGCTGCAGTCAGGGTTTACAGATCTACTTTCATGAAACATAATGTAGTGCAGGATCTAAGAAGTCCATTTTAATACAGTAGTCATTCAAGATATGACTCATTTTCTCTAAGCTACGACATTGACTGTGTAGGTAGTTATGATAATCATGCTTATATTCTTTTATGAAGAGAAGCAGATTTGTTAATCTGGCCTGCTAGTGACAGCAGCTCTAGCCTGGGATGAGCTGTGCCCTACGCTTCATTTTCCAGACCTTTGTTAAACATGCAGAAAGGTGGCTTGCTTAGAGAAATGAGCTTAGGCATGAACGTTCACTTTTAGTTGGATGCAGTTCTGTCCTACTCGTCTACAGCAACAGTATTAGAATACTGACCTCCTTAGTTAACGGAGTACAGCTAACGGCTACAACGAAACATACATAGGAATAAGCATACAAAGATATAAGGAAATATACTCACTTTACAATAGGCGGGATTTCTAAAGACAGTTGTCCTTGTGTGCTCCACTGTTTTCCTTCCTGTTCTCTACTTTTGATATCTCTATAGTCCGTGGAATTCACAGCAAATTATTTGAAGTGGCTGCTTGTCCTGTTTCTCACTTTCTGCTTTCCGTTTGCTGCATTAGAATAACTAGGATAAAAGATACCATCCTGTCTTAGAAATACAGAATTAATGCATGACTAAACTAAACAGTTCTCGACAACTTATCTAGAAGAAAGACTGGGTACTTGCCAATAGCAGTTACTTAGACAGTCTATAGGTACATTTCTAATGTGGGCTTTTCTGCACAAGAATTGCTAGTTGGAGTGTTTTTTTATACTATGAATACCTTTGCAGTATTCATAGGCAGTGCGCCATATTTTTCCCCTTGTGAAAGTTGTCTTCTTCTTTCCTTTCAAAGACCAAGTCTGCAAGGTGGATTGGATTTTGAGGGAGAGGAATAGGAGGATGAGTAATAAAAGTACATACAGACTGTACATCTTGAGGAACAGATTAGCTGTTTGTCTATTTGTACTTGAATGATTACAAGGAATACTCATTAACGAATCTTTCAGGATTTTTAGTGTTTTGCAGATATAAATGCTACCAGAGCAGTTGTTTTCATAGGCAAGTATAGCTGCAAGAAAGAGACAAACAGGTTCAAGGGATTTACTCGTAAGAAAGGAGAATTGTTTTCATTAAAGCTAGATTGACTGGGAGCCAACATCAGGATGGAAGATTATTGAGCATCTCCTGACGTGTGATAGTTAGGGAAGAACTTTGAGCAAATATCTGACGAAGACACTAGTGGAGATCCAGAACTGCTTTACGTTCTTCATTTGAAGCTGAGATGGTACATGGTCTATGGCATTGGTGGATGATACTTGTTCAGAGTTTTATGAGGAGAGGAAGAACCCTGGAGCTTATTTATGCTCTTTTTCTATATCAGAAGTGATAGAAGGACTTAGTAGCAAGGTATTTATTGCATGAAGAACAGCAAATTGCCCTTGTACGGGCAAGTATATTTGTGAATGTTGCACAGTAGGACACTAGTATTCAACACACTGATAAGAATCTGCAGTAGGAAAAGCCTTCTAGACCAAAAACACAGTTTTCTTTTGAGAGCACTCTTTTGAGGATTAGCAGGAGGCCTATCAGACTGTTGAACTTAAATGCTTCTTGCTTCGTTTTTCCAATAATCGGTGGCATATGCTTGGAAAGTCATTATGATTGCCAAGGAGGTGTCAATGCTGATAATTCTCTGAAGCCTTGCTCCAAAGCTAATAGGGTAAGAGGCAGAAAGCTGACATAAGGGATGTGTGGAAAAACGCTTCCAGATTATCTTCTTCCAGAAAGGTAAATCATGTAGGTGTTTGCAACTGCTGCAAACTCTCAAAAGGACAAGACAGGGGAATGCATATTACTTCAGAATAAGGAGACATATATATTATCAAGTGCCTTTGATTACTTCAGGGGGTATCCTATCAATGCATACAAATACCTGAAGGGAGAATGCAAAGAGGACAGAGCCAGGCTCTTTTCAGTGGTACCCAGTGCCAGGACAAGAGGTAATGAGCACAATCTGGAGCACAGGAGGTTCCCCCTGAACATCAGGAAGCACTCCTTTACTGTGAGAGTGACAGAGCACTGGCACAGGTTGCGTAGAGAGGCTGTGGAGTCTTCCTCCTTGCAGATCTTCAAAAGCCACCTGGACATGGTCCTGGGCAACCTACTCTAGGTGACCCTGCTTGAGCAAGGGAAGAGGGTGGGACTAAAAAACCTCCAGAGGTTTCCTCCAGCCTCAACCATTCTGTGATTACTAATCCAAACATTCAAAATCCTATCATTAAAAAATAAAAAGTCTAGTTTTAAAAATAAAAGATTAAAATTCAGTATTTAGTCTAAAAAACAACTGAAATATATTTTTGCTTGACTCCTCAAACTATAATGCTAAGGAATATCAATTCCCTTCTTGCAAATGCAAGCATAACTTATTTCCGTTGTGGTGCAGACTAAGATCCTTACTCTTGGACAAGAACCTTACTGTTTCAGGTAATAGGAAACAAACAAATTTGTTATTCAAATTGTTCATTCAGACAGGCACAGAATAAAACAGGTAAATGATTCAAGAGGAATACAGTGCAAATGTGTTAGTCAGCGTTCTGGAGAGTGTTATTAGTACAGTGACCAGCCTAACTGTCTATCAGCAGCTGAATATACGTGTGTGCATAAATATCTACATGTAGACAGAGAAATCACACTTATAAATCTCAGGGAATCAGAAATTGCTGTGACGGAAGCATGGAAGACTGATTAATCAGGCCAGTTTTAAACTTTAAAACAAAACTTTACTGCAGAGATATTCATTAACAATACACATTGCTAATGGTTAGTTCTTAATAATTATTAATTGCTATTACTACATATTCAAAGCAGTTAGTCCTTAACAGTTATATTCTAAATTAGCAATTAATATACAATACCACAGAGATAATGCTAATTATAATGTGTAATTATAATTTCTTATCTGCTGCTTCTTTTCTGTATTATATTTACATGTCTTTTCCCAGCTCTTAAGGTCACATTTCTTCAATGACCAGTAACTGACCTTCACTGAGGTACTTCTTACAGTTCTGGGACCTTTGTTTTCAGCCTGTGCCCATATTTTCAAGACTTTTGCAATCATCCCAGGCTACAGCTCCACATCACAACAAGAGACATCTGGCATCAAGCTCCAGCTGACCTGCAAGTTCTCATAAGTTGATAACAAGCCTAATAGGCCAGAACTGGGGCCCTACACAGCAGAAGACACAGTGAGAAGACACACTAAGGCTTGTTCCTAGCAATAGCAATATGGTTTTTAATGAGTACAAACATGTTTACATACTGTCTACTAGAGCTGCCTAAATACTGTGATTTGCCAGAGTTCAAAGCAAGCTAATATTAATTAAATTCGACTTAATACTTCCACTTTTATAGGTGTAATAGGCCTCTGCTTTGGCCATTTGGCCACATACTGAAGTGGTTTGAATAGTGAAAACTAGTAGTGAGAAACTGGTACATATTTACTTATTCTTTCTTTTTTTTTTTTTTCCTCCATAGGATTTATGAAAGGCCTTTTGTTTTGAAGGAAAAACAAAAGTATCAAGACTGACCAGTAATATTATGTAGTATTGAAATAATTACAGTGACACTTCAGAGATGAGTACTGCCTTTAATTTACATGTTGCATGACCCACTTTGAACATTGACCAGAGAATAGTAGATGCCTTTTTCAGCCAGAAGCTGCTGATGGGTCCCCTGTTCTACGACCTTGCCGTTCTGGACCACGGCAATCTTGTCAGCGTTCTGGATGGTGGACAGGCGGTGAGCTATCACGATGCAGGTGCGACCTTCTCTGGCTTTATCCAGTGCTTCCTGAACAATCTGTGCAATGAACAAACCAAAAGGTGAACTATTCACGCAGTTGCTGCACTTCAGTTGTTGTCTGTGACGTAAACTATAAATAGTAGTGAGAGAAAGGGAATATCTGTGGCTTTGGCTTCCTGTTCTAGATTTAGCCTATATTGGCAAGGAGTGAAAACTGTCATAACAGATGATATCGTGATAGCCAAGACAGTCAGGTGGAACCAGGCATGTCATTGAGATGCATGGTGGGAGAAGAAGGCAAAATAGTCATAAATTGTAGCAGGGGAGGTTCTGACTGGATATAAGAAAACATTTACTGCAAGGATAATTAAGAATTGGAACAGGGACCAAAGAGAGCTTGCTGAATCTCCTCGGAGGTTTTCAAGGACCCTTCTGGACACAGCACTAAGCCACCCAATTTGAATTCAGTATTGGCCCTTGTGTGAAGAGCAGGTTTGATTAGAGACCTCCAGAGGTCCCTTCCATAACCGATTAATTATATATGGGAGTTAAGTCAGCAATTAGTTTCTGGCAGTATGTTTAAACTCTTCAGTTTCTGAAGTTTGTGCCTCCTGATTCGATTTTGACAGACTATTTCCAATTGAAGCCTGAAGAATTCCAGGCAGAAATGCCTTCTTCACTGCTACTTCAATCTACCTACTGCCATACAGATACAAAGAGAATGGTATTTTTTGGGGGGTGGAGGAGTAGGACCTCTATATTTGTCTATTATTAGTATAAATATGTAATTTGCGTAAAACACCGTATTTCCAGCTTTGGGCTCTAAATCTGTGGGAATGAAAACAATAATCACAATACAAACAAATGTGTTTAGATTCCACTTCTGGCTCACAACCGAGTTACCTTTTCACTTTCTGTGTCCAAAGCAGATGTAGCTTCATCCAGTAGCAGAACTTGGGGCTTACGTACAAGAGCTCGGGCAATAGCAATACGTTGTTTCTGACCACCGGAAAGCTGAGTTCCCTTGTCTCCTACGCGGGTATTGTATTTCTAGAAAGAATATGTTCAGTATATGAATGCAAATCCATCCTGGATTTATTTAAGCATATTGACCCAACAATGATCTATAAACTGCGCACTCCATGCCAATATCTCTCTGAATGAAGGTGACCAAAATTGCTATCCACCACAGATCTATAGACCTTTGACTGGGAGTCTTCTTAAAGCAACAACCCCTGTAAGGTTGGAAAGCAACACTGTTCTCAATCAGGAGACAGGATGCCAGAGCTCAGTGAAAGTCCATGACTGGGGATAAAACCTTGACCTTAAACACTCCTAACCAATCAGTTATTCTAATCCATTTTTATTCATCCTGAAGAAAAAATAGCAATGTATAACATGTATCAGTTTCAGACCAAATTATATGCTTTATATAGACCTAGATATTTGTATACTGTATCTATACATGTGTACTATGGCTTTGGGCTAGATATGTTTTTAATTTAGGTATCTCAGTCAAACAGATCAGTTAGGCCTCTGGACAAACTCATGTGTAGGTCACAGTAATCTGTGATGTATTTTATATATTGTTGCAAAAAACACCAAACTTTTATCATAATTATATATCACAAAATTTCTTTACACAGTCTTGGAAACAGCAAATCTTGATAAAAGTCATTAGAAACTAAAAATGATCTGTAAAAAATCATGAGTTTTCACTGCTGTATTTTTTTCAAGCAATGCAAAAAGCAGCTCAATGACCTGAAGTCAAGCTGCATACTGCAACTTGCAATTAAGCCATCAAACTCCTTGGTTCTGGATGTTTTGGATACTACAAGTTGACATAGGTTAAAAAGTGATTTTTCAGACTCATAGAAGAAAAATCCATTCAAAACCATTAAATAGTAAAACATAATTTCTATCTTAGGAAGTTCCTGAGTCACAATTTATGCAAAGTTAGATGAGAATTTGTGGTAAATGTGATTAAATGTTTAGCCTTTTTGTATACTTATTTGCAGATATGTCTTGCTGGTCACTGCCTTGGACTAGATTCTGTGCACAGTAGACATTTCATCTGACCCAGGATATTCATTCGTACATTATTAAGTGTTGGTCAGATATATATGAAATACATTCTTAATAATTTTTGCATTGCAGGAATACTAGAAATTTAAATACTGACGGTATAACTGGAAGAAATACCTATGATTAATCTGATTTGCATAAGAATCTTTGTCAGTCTAACTGAATCTCAAGCATTTGCTTAAGATAATTAGGAGATTAAAAAGAAATTTCTGACCCTCTTAAAAACAAAACAAAATAAAATAAAGAACACTCTTCCAGCTCTCAATTAGTTGTAATTAAGTTGTTTGGTTTTTTTTCCTGATATCTTCAGATTCAGTTCTCCACCTGACAATGGAGTCTCCCAGGAAAAAAAAAAAAAAAGAGCAGTA
>VXAL01000117.1:26648-46037 GCA_013399475.1 Chauna torquata
CCAGCTCTCAATTAGTTGTAATTAAGTTGTTTGGTTTTTTTTCCTGATATCTTCAGATTCAGTTCTCCACCTGACAATGGAGTCTCCCAGGAAAAAAAAAAAAAAGAGCAGTAAACGTGATTAAGAAAGGATAAGATTTAAAAATCAAACAGTTTCAGATCTGTTTGCATCTTGGGGAATAATTGAACCTCAGGAAATCGTAAATGGATGCAATTTTTCCCCACCACAGTAGGCCACCTCCAGTTCTGAGTAGGAGAGAAAATGTATAACTTACATCTGGCAAAGAGTCAATGAAGGAATGAATATTGGCTTCTTTTGCTGCACTAATAATTTCCTCATGTGGCACTTCCTGGCTATTGTCTCCATATGCGATGTTTTCAGCAATAGTGCAGTCAAACAGGATTGGCTCTTGTGAGACGCTACCAATGTGAGATCTAAGCCACTGGATATTTAGTGTCTTTGCATTTTTGTCATCGAAAACCTGAGGAATCAAACATTTTACATTTCAATCATATGGACATATGCGTATTTGAAACTTACTACAAATTCACAGAAAAAAAATGTGCAATTACAGTTTTTTCCTTAGAGATACCAGACTGAAAGCTCAAATAATCCCTTCCCCTCCTTCTGCTCAAGGTTCCAAAATTTTCTAATGACTGTTATACACAAATGAGGATAGTCCCTTCTGCTTTCTCAGTTCTTTTCTTTGCTTCAAGATATCATAAGGATTTTGAAGACAGCAGAAGATAGGATATGCTGAGGCTACTTCAAAGAACTTAGAGTGAATTTCCTTCATTTCTTTCCTCTATGGAAAAACTTTCCTCTATTTTGCAAACATATTCCCATTGAAGGAACAGATGGACAGTAGTATTCCGTTAAAAAAAGAAAAAAAAAAAAGAGGTTTTGGATTCATTCATTAATATACTTCTAAACTAGGCATGCAATCATAAATTTAAAGGTGGTGTAATGCCTGACAATGGACAAATTTATTGCTGGATTTCTGAAAATGTCATTGCTGCCAGTTTTCTTCATTGACAACTCTGTTGCATTTCTGCTAAATTTTGCTACTGAGTTGTTATCATTGTCTGTTAGATAAATGACAACAGATTTTTTTTACTGAGTAGATCCATTTCATAAATATACCATTCTTATCAATCTGAACAAAAATATACCAGGAGATATGGTATCTCTGAACCAGAGCATCAAAGAGAAAATGGCAATAAGTGATATTGTTACATGAAAACATAACTATGAAGTTGCTGAATAACTAGTGTGGGAAACTCTAGACAAATTTTAAATCAAAATTATTAAAAGCATTTATGAACATCCAGCACTTGGTAAGTGGACATAATCTGAAAGATACTTCTGACAAGTAAAAATGATGATAAAAATATTTTCATGAATGTTCACTATTTCAGGAAAGAGCACAGATGGAAAATTCTCTTACTACATTATACAGTAGTAGATATATTTAATTACCTTCTAAGTGTTTTTAAACCTTAGGTAACTTGCTCTGAATTCAAAGCAGTCTTTTCACTGCCATCATTAGGCTGTGGATTAGGCATATTTTTACCACACAGATTTTATTTCATTAATTCAATATAAAGTGGGTAATCAGGACTTTTTTCATTATATCACTTCACTGCATTTATACAACGAACCATGAAAATCCACTGCTTGTCTTTAACATTAAAAATATTTTTAAAAGGCTAGAAATATCTATTAAACTTTATCACATCACGTAAAACAATGTAAACACACCCTCACTTAACCTACTGACATATTCTCACAAAAATACTTACTATTTCTCCACTGAGTGGATCATAAAATCTCTCAAGTAGCTGAACAACAGTGCTCTTTCCACAGCCACTGCTACCAACAAGAGCCAGTGTTTGTCCTTTTTCTACTTTTAGATTCAAACCTTGGAGGATTTTGACCTCTGGTCGGTTTGGGTAGTTAAATGCCACATCTTTGATCCTTGTGTTTCCCCCAAACATTTCCTATAATTGAAATAACAGTATCACTGTTACATCAGTAAAATTTGTAAATTTGTTACACAAATTTAAGACAATTTTACAGATGGCAAATAATTCAAATAAAATTGTAGAAGCCGTCCTTCTTCCACTGAAATTTGTAGGATTTTGCATTTGCTGCAATGGTGATTTTAACTCCGTGGCCTGAATCTGTGCGAAGATACAAAACCAAAGTACAGCACTGAACTATTTGAAAGTGCTCACAATTCTGCTGGCCAAATTCCACACATTGTAACTTAAGACCAGATTTTCAAAACAAATAACCTTTAAGACAGTGTGGGTAATAATTGGACTCACAATAGAGAACTTTGTCCATGTTGTATTTGGAAGAGTCAAGAATAGGTTGAGATAAGGTGGTAATCAGAAGGAAAGGAAAAATCAGTTAGAAGAAGAGCACTGTACATATTGTCAATAAATAATATTGCCCATTACACATTGCTTACTTACAGGCTTCTCTCCTTCCTTGCTATAACTATCTATTAATGGTACTCTTTCAAACAGCACAAACAAGTGGGCTGCTGATATCTTGGCTTTGGCATAGTCTGGTGCAAAGGAGCTGCTTTGTCCTAGTGCCATTGCACCAAATACAACGGCTGAAAACACTCTGTAAAAGATATCAGAAACAAAAATCAATAGACAATGGAGAAGGGAATGACGGAAATGGGGCTGCAGTCAACTTTTTCTTTAACTTGCAGAAAAAAAGGAGACTAAATCTAAAAAGAATAAAGTAGTAATGACCCATTATTGCTTTAATTACACAATTAGTTCCAGAAATTTGTTTTTGTCCTGTTTTAATGAAGTGAGATAAGCAAGTCTCCATTCAAAATGCAATGTTTTCATTTCTTATTAACACTAATTTCTTTAATTATTAATGCTGGTTAACTGTTAAATCTCAGCTGGGGCCAGGAGGAAGGTGGTCAATGAACAGCAAAATTGGTACAATTCTACTATTGCTGTGGTTTCCCCTCTACAGTTCATTGACCCCTGGGAGTTAGTGATTCTTTTTTAAAGTATCAATGAAAATAAAAAATCAAGCTTGTAAAGAGGTGACAATAAGCTTTGAAATACGCTTTCACTGTATTTAAGTAAAGAAGATGAAGAATCTACATGTTTTCTCATAGCATAGATTCATGATATCTCTGTGTAGTAAATAAAGATTTTTGGACTGACAGAAAAATGATTGCAAAAGAGATACTTACAAAAACACACTTTTATACTGCATGTGTCCATTTACCACTAGATAGGCACCAAACCGGAAACAGCCAGCATAGGTAAAAAACATCATTGCTTGTGAAAGGGCAAAACAAAATCCAAATATATGTGCCTTCTTCACAGAATTTCTGTAAGAAAGAATGCATATTTTCATAAAAATGTGTTATCACACTTAAGTCCTAGTATGCAAAAAACAATTAATTAACTTCAGATGATACTGATGTGAATGAAAGTGTACTCATGCTTAAGCAGCACAATCCTTTATCTCCTATTAGACTGTAACCAAGAGAAAGTTTTATTTAGTTCCAAGAACAGCTAGGAACATGCGTGCAGAACAAGGTGACACCTTAGCTGCTATGTCTATTTATTGTCTTACCATCTTGTAGTTTGAGTGTTAAAACACTTTACAGTTCAGTCCATGTACTACTGTATCACATAAGAGCTTAAAAAAAAAAAAAAAAAAAAAAAGAAAGAAAAGAGCAGAATTGTTAGCTCACCTTCAGCCAAAGCCAAATTTTTGTGTCACATTTTCTTTACTTGCAATTTTAGGTTAACCAAATAACAAAGGTGTTGAACCTTTTACAATATTATACACTTGGGAATCTGTTTCTTTTCAATTTAAGCAGTCAAAATTCCTCTCTCAAATAAGATTAAACCTGCATGTATGATGCAGAAATTAAATTTTGGATGTTAAAACTATGCCTATAACTAAAATTAAGGCAGAGAGAAAAATTTTGGTTAATATGAATTTTACCAGAAAAAAAAAGAAAGAAAAGATTTTCATTATCTTGACACCATTCCCAAGTCACAACTGTATGTTTCCTTCTGGAAAAAACACAAGAGCCAGATTCACAGGTGTGGTTTTTCATAGAAATACTGTTGTGACTTCTCCTTTACATAGCCAAGTTGTGCATTTATCTGGGATAACAAAAGGCCTAAGCTCAGTTTTTATAAAATAGAAATGCTTTCCCTAATCAGTGGTTGAACATGCACTGAAACTTTAACTGAAAAACACATCCTGGTTCCTATAGGAAAAATTGACCCATAGGGCAATACTTATTTCTACTATAACAGCATTAAGATGAAATTCTTGGAGAAATCCCATCGAAGTCAATGCTGAGAATGGTTAAGTACTGTCCTGCAATTTTGTGAGATGTTGGCTGAAAACCTAGCAAGGTGAGAAAGAAGATGAAGTAGTATCTTTTACACACATCCTGCACTGTGCCCTAACCACTAAATTATTCTGGTGGGTGTATTAGCAACATCCCCACTTGTTTGTCCCCCATCATATCTATGTATATATGCTGTCATTTCCTTCACTTTTCTCATGGGTGTCTGAAAATGAAACATTTCATTATAGAAGATATAAAACTTTAGTTGACAGTACCTTTTTTGTTTTTCATTTTAAGACTTTTTAATTTTAATTTAGCCCAAGGAGATTTATACTATATTTTTTAATTCAGTCGCAAACCAGTAAGTAATTATTTAAATCTTTTCAAGCCTATTCAAACTTTCAAAAAAAAAATGGCTTACTTAAATATTCAATTTACATGTAAAGATTTTAGTTAAACAAGTACCTGAAACCCTTCAGGTGGGAGGTTATATTAGATGACTTCCAAAGTTTACTTAAAACTAAAATTTTTTTAAACCAAGTGATATTGCAGTAGAAGATACCAATATCACCACAGAGAACTAACTAACCAAAGAACAAAAACTACAATGTTGGTTAGTGACTGCCTTTGTTAATAAAAAATATGCAAAATCTCTTCATTAATTTTAAGGTGAGAATACATTAAATTAAACACACTAACAAAAAATTGTTAGTACAAATAAACGTTTGTAATTTATTCTATAATTAAAATATAGTTGTTGGGTTTTATTTTTCAGTTCTTTAGTTATTTTTATTATACCTGTATGGTACATGCAAATGTTCTCCATACATAAACTCAAATTTTCTTTCTCGGGTCAAACTAACAACAGTTCGAATATTTTCTATGGCTTCTGTGGCGATCTGCAATAGAAACACAAATGTTCTAGTTGGAAGTTAAGATCATTTTGCAGTTCCTTACTGTAACTCAATAAGAGTCTAACAGAATATAGTTTTATAATTTTTATAATTGTTATTAAAATCATGGACCTTTGATATCAAAAGTAAGCCTTCACATTTTTTCTTTTTATATTGGTAGGATTTTCAGATAATGCTCAGAATTTTCTGATAAGACTTCTCGGGTGTCCTCCAAACAGGTAGTGAAAAACTGCTAGACAGCAGTGACAATTACAAAGAAAATATTCGAAGAGAAAAATGGCAACTTAGCATTCAACTTCCAGTCCACTAAATTTGAGCTATATTCAGAATGTCTGGGTTATTTATCTGTCTAGGGCCTAACTTAGATCTCAGCAGTAAATATTTGATCTGATCAATAATACCATCTTTAAACTTGCAGATTCTTCAGACTTGAGTCTTTTACACACACAAAGATATCTAGAAATATTTGAAGGCAATAGATGCCTACATGGGAGCAACTGATTCAAGGCTTTTATGTAATCTATTGCATCTATGTAGGTGCCCTTAAAGTCTTCTTCAATGACCACACAGTGAAGCTAGAAACCTCTATGGTCAATTCAGTTCATATGCATGTAGAAGAGGACAATGCTTAGAAATGGCCAAAAGAAAACATCTAGAATAAACACATCTCATTAGACACTGGATCTAGTGCTGTATCTCCCTGTTTACCTCTGGCTGAAACACTGTGCTTGAGTCCTTGACCTACACGTTGCCTGCGGTGCAATATATGGTGTGTCGGGCATTCCAGCCGACCTCGGCTGCTGTTGCTGGGAGGGCACATTGTATTATATCTGACAATCCCATGTGGATAGATGTCTTCAATATCCTAATGCATCTCAAAGAGTGTTAAACACCTGTGTCTAAGTCCCACTCAGTTGCCCAGCAGCCTCATTTCTGAGGATGGGTAGGTAGCAGATCTCCCTCATTAGCATAGATACTGTATAAATTCACAGCAAGAAGTCTGTTTATAACTTAGAGAATTGTATGTACAAGAACGCATACATAAGCAGGAAGTGAATAGGGAGAATGCCAGCAGGGATGTAATAATGTAGCTAGACTAGCTCCATTAGCTACAGTAGCTGGAGTAATGTAGCTAGACCCTCAAGGCTTTAACATATTTTGCTGAAATATGCATTTCATGCTTTATACTTTCAGTCTAAGAAACCATAAAGTAAACCATAAAGACCATAAAGTAATGTCAAGGGAAAAAAATAAAAGAAACTTAATCTAGACAAAACTCTCAAGAGTGAGTGAACTTCTCATCTTAATAACCAGAGCTGACCATCGGGTACAAGACCCTGTGCTACAGATAACACAAAGGATAAATCTGGAGCTAACCTTTAGATGTAGCTTGCCCAGAAACAAGGTGAGAAATCAGGTACATCTGCTTGCATATCTATATTCATACAGAGTTAGATTATAAATGGAGGGTTTTACTTAGTGATGGTATATTTTCACCAGTGAATTCCTATTAATGCTTGGGTTTTCCCCACAGGTGTAGTGAGAACCCTGATTCTTTGCACCTAAATATTTGAAGCCATGAAGAAATTTTTTCCTATGCTAATGTTTTTAGCATCTGGTAATGTTTTTAACATCTTAAAACTTCAATTGTAACATTATTTTATATTACAATTTTAGAAAGCAAAGAATAGATATGCATTTATTCTATATATTATTGTTGCTGCATTTGGTGCATTATATGGCTTATATTTTTCATAAAGCTTTTTGAGAAGCAGTGCTTTGGAACACTGCTTCTCTGGAGCTAGTTCCCTGAACCCCCTCTGTTTCCAGGTTGTACCTAAAAGTCCTCATTCTGCACAAAGATTTCTGAACAAAAAGCAGGAGAGAAGCTTCAGGGAGATGCATAAGGACTTCTAAAAAGTTATTGTACTATAACAGAATGAAATTTTGTTCTGAAAAGTGATTCTGTGTATTATGTCCAATAGGACACCAGATTTATCATAATTCACCATACAGTTCAGATGCCCACAGTTTAAAACAGAAAAACAAATAACCTCAGTACCCTACTACTTTTATCTAATTTATCTTAAACACAGACCTGAAAGCATTTTTTTCCATAAACTGTTACCCAGATTTTTAAACTGTGGTACTGTTATCACTGTTCTCAAATATAGGGATATAATTATTGTACAGCCTCAGGATCTTATAGCTTGTGCCCCTGTTTGAAAATTTGCACTTAAAAGAGTTACTCATTGATTTGAATGTAATACACAGTGTTAATGATAACAAAGAAATGAAACAGAGTTTATTCTTCTTAGTTATATTATCTCCCAAATACTCAAAGGAGTAGTGATGTATTTTTGTTAGTAACGGAAGCTTAGCAAACCTTTTCAGAAAGCAGGTAGAACCCTGTTTTCACTGAAGAAAATTAGTTTTAAATATTCTGGTATTGAATAAAACGCCTGTGGTCTAGTGCTTGCTTGCCCTGCTAAGAAAACTAAGTATTTGCTCAAGCAGTGCCAAAAATCATTTATTTAGGGAACACTGGTGTTAATTTTTCAGAGTCTGATGAATTAGGAAATTCTCTAGGGCCTATTCCAAGAATTGTCAGTCTTCTTCTTGTCATATTTTACAGTAAAACGGTACTAAATAAATGTACAGCAGTTAGTAAAAGCAAAAGAAATGTAATTAGTTGAAAGGAAAGGAAATGCATCTTTTGGCTTATATGTAAAAGCCCAAGGAAAGATCATTACGCAGAACTTCCTGTTGACCTGGAGGGTCAAAAATGTTTTTGAACAACTTTATCTACAGACATGGTGGAAGGAAATAAAACAAATTTAGTAAATAGGAGTTACTAGGGGGGATTCAGATCCATGTTAAGACACTTGACTTTAGATGTCTAAGCTACCAATGAATACCTATTCACAGTCTCTTTCTCCAGGATCATTAACTGAAGTGGGTAGCAGCCTAATTCAGTTGCTGACATGTAGGTGTCTTGTGCTGTTAGAAATGCTCTAGGATGCCCAAAACATTAGAGCAAGGTATATCAGACATGACACAGAACACAGAATAGACCCATACCCTTCTGAAATGGCAGATGGAGGCCTCTCAGATACCATGGCATCTCCAATAACTACACGGGAACATTAGACTGCTAGTACATCTGCAGACACATACATTTAAATACCAGATCTGAAGGTTAATACCATTCCTTATGTGCATGCCCTTAGATAAAGGACTCTTCTCAACAACTTTTGAAAACAGTAAGACAGAGGAAGGGCATTTGCAAAAGTTTTACCTTGAAAGTAAATATCTGGGAAGTGATGAAATAGTTGTTCTGTCCCAAAAGGATTTTTGGAATGAAGTGACATTAAATGCCTTCCTCTAATTTCTTAAACAAGAATCTAACCTTCTTGGTTTTCAACTCTCATCTTTCTCTTCCATTCAAGAAATAAATGAAAGGCAGACAGATTCAGAAACCAGTGGATATACACATATTATACCTGCAAACATTAATAGGCTGAAAGAGAACAAAGAAAAAAAAAGCAGTATAATATACATAAGACAGGTGAAGTGCAAAAAAAGGATGCAAGAAAAGAAAAAAGAGAACGTCAAAATGACGAGGGTTGCAAAATAAGGAGAATTAGAGATGATCAAAACAGATAGGAAAAAGATGCTCCTGAGCAGTGCTTAGCACATTCTGGGGTTTATCAATTTTGAAAATAAGCTATCAGTTACTAACATAAGTCTTCAATTATTATTGAAGAGCTGTTATGTTCTATTGGCCTACTAGTGTAACTACAGAGTCTGGCCATCTCTGGAAGTTACATATTACGATATCTTCTGTATTTGGAACTAATATATTCATTATCAATGGCTTCATAAACATGACTGGTGTTACATAGAAATAGATAAAATTCAGTAGACCCACCTTTCCTGCAGCTTCCAGCTCCACTTTATCTTTTCTAGCATGCCCAGCCAACATCTTCATTTCAATCATTCCCGCCACCGCGATGATGGGCACCACAGCTAAAAGCAACAGGGTCAGCTGCCAGCCGTAAATTAATGATATAATAATTCCAGTTCCCAGGTTAGCTACGTTTTGGGCAATTAATGCCAATCTGACACCAGTTGCCTGGGGAAAGAAAAAAGACAATTTTTTGTTAAAGAATCGGCATCTTAGATCAGGAAAACATTTTCACCCAAATCATTTCCGATTCTCCAAAAATATTTAGAAACACTTAACGCAGTTTTGCAATTTTTCAAAATGGGAGTTTCTTAAATTATTTTGTAAAATATTATTTGGTTCACAATTAATTCTTCTCTCCCCATATTCCAATTACTTAAATTTGCAGTGTAATTTATAAATTCAGCTTATGAAGATAAACAGACATTAAGCATATCAGATATTTATGTTTACAGCTAAACGTTAAAATCCGACACATTTTGTAGATCACGCAGATAGCTTACGTATCATAACACAAAGCCCAATGAAGAAGAAAATTAAATGTTTAATTGATATTGTACATATTGTGCAAACAAAGCCAAAGACAGAACAAAGCACATAACTTCATCTAGCCATAAAAATTTAGAGTCTTGTAACTTAAGCATATATGCACAATTCAGTCAGTGCTCTTCAGCCTAGCATTATAGATTTCTGAAAGTCCACAAATTACTTCTAAAGAATCTCCAGAAAGTAACAAGGAAAAGCAAGTCTATTGCTACTGTGTCTAATTTTTTCATATAAGGAATCTCTACAATTAAAAAAATTGGAGGTCTGACAAACTGAACAAATTTATATGAATATCTTTAGGTAAATAAAATATCTCTAAAAAGACTTCTTGGTTAAAGTGATTCCTGATGAATTTGTTTAATTATGAAAATCACAATACAGCATAGTAGTAATCCTAAAAAAAGGTTTGCTTAGATGTTGTTTTGTAAGCGTATATTACCATCATTGATATAAAACGCATCTGTGCATTCTATACCAGCTATCATTTCACCACTAATAGCAAATTTTTCTTGTTGTCAAAGTCAAGACTGTTAACCAACCAGTCAAATCCCTGCCGCAACTCTATTACATACTAAATCAAATACGAAAAATTTCAAAACAAAATTTTACTTACTCCTTTCACTTGTGAGGCATCATTAGCAAGTCTTGTAGTTAATGCTCCAGTGCTGTTTTTAGAATCATCAAACCAAGCCATGTCCTACAATAAAAAGCATTTTTCTTAGGACCAGTTTTTGTGCATTTAATGTAAACCTGAAAGTAAAACTGAAGTCTACCTAATATAACTGAATTCAGTGTTAGAAGACTGTGTATGTGGTAGTGCACCATTTCTGCATGTTTAAGTCTAATTCCTTCATTGCACAATGAATATGTTAGAAAGAAGTGTATGCTTGTGGATGATCTGATGGGTATGCTGCCTTTGCTGAGAAGGAAGGAGAGCAGCCTCTGGGATTCCCAAAACCAAGATATGCCCTTCCCAACAGCTGCTGAAGCTACACCTTCCTGGGGAAGATGATTCTTCAGTCACATTCCTTCACAATTGCAAAGCTGTTTGGGAATGGATTAAATGGAAAGTATTTTAAAGGTAAAAACTCATGATTCATTGCTTTATTTCTGCCATATCGAAGAGGTGTATTTGGACACTATGAGACAATAAATAAAAACAAACAAACAAAAAAACAACCAACCCTGGTCTATTTGATCAAAGCCATTTGTTGGGGTTAATTACACAGTTTAACTTACTCACCACAAGACCAAACACCTGATGTAAACAGCAATGTGTAATATGCATCATAGGAAGACCTAGTGATGTAGTACAAGCTTCTATAGCCTCAAGACCCAATTGTAATATTGCTCTTTCATTATGTTTTCAGTGAGACTGATCAATAATTCATAGTTTTTCAGAATACAACAATTCTGTCCACATTGCAAATAGTTATGTTCACATGAATCAAATTCTGTCTGCTTGTAGCTTCATGTGCAAGATACAAAAAAATCAGGAACATTAGATTGTGTATTTGAAAATCTAAAATACTAATCCTGAAATCATATAAAATTAAGGCCAATTTAGGTAACTTCATGGATTACTTCAAATCACTGTGAAAGTATATATCCTTTAATTCTCTGAAAGTGGCTTTAGATTAAAGTACACAATCTCACTATTGTATTAACAAACAATAAGTATACATTTAGGAACTCTTTGAAAGAGACCTTTGAGACAAATGAAAACATACCTGTACATGTTACAATTTAACTCAGACGTTTGAAGTAACAGTTTCATAGTAAGTTGCATTCTATGACATTTTTTAAAGGAGGAAGAGCACCAAGAAAGCAAAGCAGACATATGAACATGTAATGGGGTTTGGCTGGTGCTAATATTAAGCCATAGTAACTTGGCTGTGAGTCCAAGGCTTTGCAAGGAGTACATAAAAAGTTTTTACATTTATTTAAGAGTCTTCCTCTACAGATATTTTACTTAATCCCATGTAACCAACCAGACAGGTTTCTAAACTGATTGAAAGAATCTTCTTTGTAGAAGAAGTCTTAATATGGTAGAATAAAGTAGAATACAGGTATTCTACAGTATTTATACAATTAATTATTTTTAAAATACTGAAAATTAAAATATTTATTATCTTTACCTGTCTAAGCATTGCTTTAAATGCCATTAATCGAAGCCTCATTGTAAGAATTTCTCCAGCTTTGCCAAATGTGAAACCCTATTTGAGAAGAATTACAGTGCTTAGCATACTATTATATTATTTGTATTTACTCAATAAATATTTTAGATACATTGTCTCTACAATGTCAAAATACAAAATAATGCAGTTATGATCACAGAAAACATGTGAAAACAGGTTTAATATTCATAAAATCTAGTAAGTTCACAGTACAGACTTTCAATTGTTACACCTGTCAATAAAATATACACAGCATAGCAGTATCTCCCAGCACAGCTTCACCAGCATGCTTCAAGAAAAAGATCACTAATGAACACTTTGACTGCATTTTTATCAGAGATGACCTAACTCAGATTTAAACAAGTGGCTTTTAGGTTAAAGACTTCATAAGCAAATCTGGGTTCACTGAAGTCAAAGGCAGATTTCCCATTAACTCCAATGGAATTATGGTTTCTTCGATGAGATTCTAATACAGCCTGACATAACAATCAGTAGTAATACATAAGTGATGTTTTATAATGAATTGAACATATTTTTAGCTGGATATATCAATCAATTTAACAAGACACAGAAAGGAATATGCTGGTTAAAATTTTGGGAAGATATGCTCTTCCTACACTTTGTTATGACATCAAAGTTTATAATTAGCTTTATTTTGCTTACTACTGCATTTAAGTCATTACAAATATCTACATTTGTGAAATTTAATACTTTCAAAATACAAAACACAGATGGAACTGTACTATGTAATATTAAGAAAAAATATTTCTGTTAACTTTGATAATTGGCATTGGTGTGCTCCTATACTGATGGTAAATTTGCACAAGTATGTGGCTTAGAAAAAATCACCAAAGAACATCACAGAATAGGCACTATATAAAGAGATTATAAGAATATTTTCAATTTTTTTTCTTTCTCATTAATCTGGGGATGTCATATCTCAATGAACTTTTCCCATTCATATTTAAAGTTCAGAAGTTCATGGGGCCAGATGGGATTCAACCCAGAGAGCTGAAGGAATTAGCATACATTATAGCTGGACCCCTGTCAACACTTTACCAAAGGTCATGGGAGTCTGCGGAGGTCCTTGCTTACTGGAAACTAGTGAACATTACACCCATCTACAAAAAGGGAAAGAAAGAAAACCCAGGAAACTACAGACCTGTTAGTCTAACCTTAGTCCCTGGAAAAGGTATGAAGATTGCCCTAGGGGATATTGAAAGGCACTTACAGAACAAAGCTATTATCAGGCATAGTAAACGTGGGTTCATCAAGGGAAAGTCCTGCCTTAGTAATTTGATCTCCTTCTATGATAAGGTCACCCGCTTGGTGGACAGAGGGAAGGCGGTGGACATAACTTTCTGGATTTCAAAGGATTTCAAAATTCTTTTTTGATACTGTCCCTTACAGCATCCTTCTGGGGAAATTGTCTGACTGTGAGATAAACATGTTTGCGCTACACTGAGTGATGAACTGGCTTGACGGTAGAGCTCAAAGGGTTGCAGTGAATAAGGCTACATCTGCCTGGTGGCCGGTCACTAGTGGCGTTCCCCAGGGCTCAGTTCTAGGGCCAGTCGTGTTTAACATTTTTATCAATGATCCGGATGCAGAAGTAGAATGTATCCTCAGCAAGTTTGCTGATGATACTAAACTAGGAGGTGCCATTGACTCCCCAGAGGTACGAGAGGCCTTGCAGAGGAATCTAGATGGGAGCACAGGGTGATTAGCAACGGCATGAAGCTCAACAAAGGCAAATGCCAGGTGCTGCACCTGGGACAGAGCAGTGCTGGACCCAGGCACAGACCGGGGGACGAGTGGCAGGAGAGCAGCTCAGCAGAAAGGGATCTGTTGGTGCTGGCTGACAGCAGGCTCAGCGTGAGCCAGCAGCGTGCCCTGGCAGCCAAGAGGGCAAACCGCACTTTGGGGTGCATTAAACACAGCACAGCCAGCCAGTCAAAAGAGGTGGTTCGCCCACTATATTTAGTGTTTGTGCAGCTTCACCTTGAATATTGTGTGTAGTTCTGGGCTCCACAACATAAAAAGGAGGTTAAGGTACTTGACAGCATCCAGAGGAGGGCAGCAAACCTGGTAAAAGGGCTGGAAGGCACGTCCTGCGAGGAGAGGCTGAGGAAACGGGTTGTCTGGTCTGGAGAAGATGAGGCTGAGAGGTGGCCTCATTGCTCTGCAGCTTCCTGAGGAGGGGAAGCAGAGAGGGAGGTGCCTTCTGGTGCCCTCTGGTGCCTCTCTGCCCTCTGCTAAGTGATGACAGGACACACACCAGGGGAGATTCAGACTGGATATTAGGAAAAATGTCTTTACCACGAGTCTGGTCAAACACTGGAACAGGCTTTCTAGAGAGGTGGTTGATGGCCCATGCCTGTCAATGTTCAAGAGTCATTTGGATAATGCCTTCATTAATGCGCTTTAACTTCTGATTAGCTCTGATGAGGTCAGGCAGTTGGACTTGATGATCTTTGAAGGTCCCTTCCAACTGAACTATACGATTCAATTCGATTCTAAAACATTATCTGAATATTTTTAAGTCAAGTAGACCTGTAATATCCATCTACAACTCAGTCTTCTACACTCAAGGTCTTTTTGCATGCACGTGTAATGAGAAAATTCCATAAATGAAATGAGGTTTTTCCAAAAGAACATTTATGTTGCTCTTCTAAGTACATTTTACCATTTCACAGTGTAGGATCATTTAATGGATAAAACTATCCAAACATACTCCAAAATTATAACACAACATATTATAATAAAGCTAAAATTTATAATAACAAATTTATGACAAATATAATAAATCTAGAACAATTATAATAAAGCTAAAATAATAATACATACCTGAAAAAAGAAAGTAAAAAAGGAAACGATCCCAAGTGCTAAAAACAGCAGTGAATATAAGTTGCTCTTTTCTCTCAAAATTTTCTCATCAGTTTCTGAAAAAATCTATAAAATGATATTTGAAACACCAAATTTTTAAACAACTTATAATCTAAAATACTCCCATGCTTCTCAATAACTATTTCTGATAGTCATTTGCATTCATAAAAAATTTGAGTATATGTTACATATGACTATATGTATAAGAAGAAAATTTCAGATTGAAACAAGATTTTTAGGATTTTGTAAATCTCATATAGTTCTTAAGATTTCTGTAACAGTGCTTCATCCGCTCCTCAGTTTCATAATTCAGTGATTGTTTAAGACCTACTTTTATTAGAAATAAATTTTATGGGCTATATTGATTTTTACACACTTTATTTGAACTTACCCCTATAATTTCTGAAAATATGACTGAAAATGCAGGTTGTAAAGCTCCATTGATAATTGAACACAAAGTTCCAGCTACAAAGTATGGCCACTCAGTTTTGTTCAACTTCATAATTTTCAGAAAAGAAGCTGGAGGTAATTCTTCAACCTAAAGAAGTGGAATTTTGGTAGGAAAAATATGTATGTATTTGGAGAAATACGGAGAAAAAGAGCAATTAATAGTCAATTTCCTACTCCCAGGATCCATTCAGGGAAAACCAAAGTATATACTTTTTAATAACAAACAATTAACTCATTAAACATTTATATTTACAATCTTAATATGGGAAAGAAAGAGCTTTTAGAATATTACTGTGATTTTTGTCATGATATTTTAGCTTAATTATATCATTTTCATTGATCAATACTCTTGGTATTGTTTAGTGGTGACTGATTGCTCATTCTGAGCATATTGGTGTGTGTAATCCATAACCAGATTAATTCAAGTAATTGTTCATTGAGCAGTTTATAACAGATGGGAAAGTATTTGCTGCAGGTATGAATGAAATCATCAGATATTCCAGATTTGTTGGAAGAGTTGTGTGTTGGGCCAAATGTTTTGTTTCTGATCCAAAAATGAATTTTTAACCCATATTAACTATGTCTGTATGCTATAAAAATATATATATTTGTTTTATAGCAAATTGATTTTCAAGATTTATCCTAGTTAAGGATTTTAAATGTCCCATTTTATTTGTACAATTGTTCAAGGTGAGAACAACAAAAAAAGTTAGGAATGTTATCAGTCAAAGGCTATTTAGAATTAGAAAATTTCTAATTTGTTTCACTAGAACCTATCAAATGCTTTTTTCTTCTTATACTTTTCTATAGCAGCAGCATGAATTGAATTTTAACACACTGTGTTGGAAGGAATTGAAGTTCACTAATAGCTCTGCCAAGATACTTACAGGTGAACCAGTTTTTGCATCAGTATCATTGTTCAGTTCTCCTGTTTTTTTCATGCTTCTCCGAGTTGATCGTCTTCTCAATCCTTTCGTTAAGGATTCTTCCAGTTCTGGTTCAGATTCACTTGTTTTGACACTGACTGCATTCTCATCTTTTTCTGATGATGGATCTTCAGCTTCTATTGTCTAAAACAGGGAAGAACATAATGTTAAGATTAATTATGCATATAGTACTTTGAACTTTCAAAATTATGAGGAAATCAAAGTAAAAGTAACCAAAGTCACAGTTCAGTGGAAAAAGATATGGGCAGAACAATGCATAATGTTACAAGCAGATATGAAAAATTGTATTATATTTGAGTAGCTCTCTATCTTCAAGCTTGATTCATACACGAGTATCCAACCTCTCAAGAAAATATTTGCAGTAGATGGAGGGCAGGGGAGTGAAAGTATGAATTAATTCCTAACAGTGCTTTAAATTGCGTGAATCATTTGCACTCATCTCAGGATCTTTTTGAATGAGTTCTCAGGGGACACACTATTTATCCATGAAGTGAGGAAAAATGACTCCTTTTCAGTGCAGAACACCGTGAACAGTTCTTGACTTTAAATGTAATAGGGAAGTTCAGAATGGAACAAGTCAAAAAGAAATTTTTCCTGAAAAATTTGAACAGTCTGGAAAAGAGCTCTGCTTTTGGTGGTAGTTTTGCCAGTCCCTGTGGCAGAATGAATAAATGTCTACCCACCACTGTGGAATTTATTTGGATTAAAATTTGCCTGCAGCTTGTATTCCTTTTTTTTTTTTTCCTAAAGCTTTTTTTCTCATTGCTTTTTGTGCTACTAATAAAAATTACCTTTTTTTTTTTGCTTTCTTTCCGTTTTTTCTGATTTTTTCATTATTGTGGGGTTTTTTTGTACAAGTTATAGAAATTGTTTTTATTTTCTTTCTATTTTACATTTCCTATTTTTTTCCCGTTATCACATTTATCTGAACACAAAGTTACTTTGAATCTAAGGTGACCAAATGCATTCTCATAGTTATTTTATGAAGAAGTGTTCTAATGGGCCTAGTTTACCCTTTTCAGTCTGACATACTGAGATACCCCTTTCAGTTTCTTAACGGGTGTAGTGGTTATGCACTAAAACCCCAGTGACACAGAATACTATGATGAAGCTCAGGTATAACCTAATTATCACATGTGACATTGGGATGTACCAAAATACTTTTCCTCCACTTACTAACTAATATGTTTCTGATATTTATGTTTGATTTTTAATTTCCAATCTCTTTGTTTCCGACTACATAACTTTATAAGTGTACATATTTTTGCAGTCATCATACCTAGATTATTTTTCTTCTATTCCTATTCCTCCACATGTTTTTTATTTTTTAAAAAAGAACCTCAGCACAAAGGATTGTAATAACGCCTTAAATATGCGTGCTCTGTTCCTGTAGTAATGAACTATGGTATTTTACCTTTTGTCATAGGTTATTGACATTGAATATAGAATAATCTTTTAAGTTTAAATCCCTAAAGGATTAAAAATGTGCTATCCTGGGTTTAAATAGGTCTCCTATCAAATGTAGTGGTTTTCTCTCTGGTCAAATATTTCTTTGCTTTTAACGAAATAGGCTGTAGAATTCCCAATACTTCTGAGAGCATAAAATAATTATGGGCATGGAAGACAAAAAAGAAAATGAGACAAAAGCAAGTGGGAAAAAAATACCTGCAAGTTAACAAGTTTGTAGTAGATTCCCTTTCTTTCAATCAGTTTTAAATGATTCCCTTGTTCTGTGATAATTCCACTTTCAAACACAGCTATAAGATCTGCATTTCGGACTGTTGAGAGGCGATGAGCTACTACGATTGTGGTGCGTCCTTCCCTTGCCTAGAAATAATATTTTACATTAATATTTCTAAGTATATTCAAAAATTGTACATCTTCATATTAGGGTTGAATAAGACCTAAGGGAACGGTTAAAATGGTACACAGAAAAAATGTAAATTTCAAAACATTTTGAAAAAAACAGATTTCAATTAGTACCTTACAACAAATATATAATCTTTAGCTTAAAAAAAATTAGACTATATTTCACCTTGACACATAAAAACATGGGATTTTAATTATAAACATCTTAAAAAACTGTCAACGTTTCAAATTTTATGTTACAACATTACAAAGTCTTAAATTACAAAATTTTGAAATGTTAGAGGTTTTTATGTTTAAACCCATAGTTTTTTGTTTAAGCCTTAAAATCTGTGAAGGATAGTTTATATTCAGAAGCAATATAGAAAATATTTCACACTGACATTTAAAAAGTTTCAGTGTTTTAAGCTCTAACTTCACTGAAAATAAAATTCTCTACAATTTCGTGTGAAATGCATTGTAATTCGCCACATATCTTTGGATCTTTATAAGCCTATCACACATAATATATCAAATGTCACAGCCTGCCATTTTAGTTACCAGTCTGTATTCAAATAATGAAGCAACATTTAGTTTAGAAAATCAAACTAATGATCACAAACAGTGGAATTTGGATGGAACCTGGATGGAGTTCATTTTCCCTAGGTCTTCTGCAAGGGTTTAGGAGGATCCGTGTCTATAAGATAATCTGACCAAGAAAAGCTAGGTAAAAAACTTATACATTAAGAGTATTTCTAGTAATAATTCTCCTCAAACTGTGTTTCTGTGCCCAGCACTATTATTCTAAAAGGCACCAGTGGGAAGCATTATAGCACCCCAGCTGGAATAGAATCTGATCGGGTAACTTCAGAATAACATTTGGTGGTACAGCCCCAGAATGAATACAGAGACTCCTGAGCTGCACCAGGGATTAGCTGTCCCTTAATGAGATAGCTCTACCCTGAGAACAAAATGAGCATCTAGAGGTATTCACATATACAGAAGCAAATGTTTCCTTGGAGTGTTTCCTGCTAGGTCACTGCTACAATTGTTTATGGCATGCTAGTAGCTCTTAGCCTGTCTGTCAGGTTTCAACACAAGTTAATTAAGGCAGTAACTGACAGTAATATGCATGTCTTTAAGACAGATAATTGCAGGGGATGGTATTTATATCAAGAATATTTTCATTTAAGATTAATAACGCAGAAAATGTAATTCGGGCTCCTCACTCGAAACAAGATGCCTCTCTGTAATACCTGCAGGGTCCCAAAAATTCTCTGTATAGGGAATATTTGTCAAA
>VXAL01000117.1:46249-75553 GCA_013399475.1 Chauna torquata
GCACATCTGTAACAGTAGCCCCAGCAGCGATTTCTCCTTCCTCTAAAACACTGCACGTTAAGCATCCACTTGAATATACCTGCCTAATCGCTTGTGTCCCTAGAACTCTCCTGGTTCTCCAAAGGCTCATCCAGCCATCACTTAAGGATTTAAAATTAGCATTCTTCTCAAAAGTTATGAGGAAGCTCTGCATAGCTCTGCATGTTCGTGGCTCTGGGAATAGCTTCCTCTATTAAGGAGAATCCCTTCCAAGGAACTCGTTGGTATCAGTAGGTTGAAGAGAAATTATTTGAGCAGGACAGCTGCCTTGCTTACCTTGGGCAGCTTCATGATGAAATCATAAGCATTAGCTTCCTTGGTAGCTTTTTCAATTTCTTCCATGGTCACATCCTCTCGGCCATAACGAATATTTTCTGCAATAGTAGTAGCAAAGAGCACGGGCTCCTGATTCACCACACCAATAATCTCCCGCAGATATTTTACATTTAGGGTCTTAATATCATGCCCATCAATGGAAATCTAAAGAAAGGGAAGCAGACAAAAACCATTTACTATGGTTTTTACTCAAGGACTCTCTCTCCCCAGGCTGGCACATGCCTTTTTAGGGGAGACTACACCATGTCATTTGAACAAGGGCAATGAGACCAGAAGCTGACTTCCAAGAACTGTGACAAACAGAGCAGTCATCTCACTTGAGGTGTCTTACCATGCCTTCCTTGGGATCATAAAATCTCTGGATGAGCTGAATAGTTGTACTTTTCCCACAGCCACTGCCACCAACCAGGGCTACCGTTTGGCCACAATTAACCTTGAGATTCAAGCCTTTCAGTATCTGTGTGCATAAGAAAGGTTGCCAAAAGCACAACAGGATGTAAAAATGTCAGTGTAAATTTGCAGAAACTATAAAGATTACAGTAAAATATCCTTCATATTTACAGAAGTATCTGGTAAAAAATAAAATGTATAAACATGTGAGTTATCCAAAAATTTTGGATAACTGATGACTTGAGCTAGATTTTCTTCATATTTATATTACAACTGATTCAATATAAATACATTATACAACACACTTCACAGTTACACATATGATGAACCAGTTCATATGACAGAATAACAATAATATGATTACTACCCACATCTAAAATATAATATAGTGACAATATGATACAATACTTCTGTATTATGTTGCTTCAACTCTTCATTCAATGTACTACGCAAATTAGAGGTACACTACTATTGTACAGTAAAAGTCATAGCTTAAAAGTGGCAGAACATACTCTAGATTGTTCTGGTGTGAAAGTCATTTTGCTAAATTTGAAGTATCCTTAATTTCTCCCCTGTGAATTGTAATTGCTGGTAGGGCTTCTTCACAACTGTGAAATTTCATTGCACAGTATGTAACATTTTTGTACTAGTCACCATAAAATATATCATTTCACAGCCATGGAAGATCCAAAATTTTGCCTTTCGTGGAACTCTTTGAAAGGGTAGATATAGCTCTTTGGTGGAATTGGACTTTAATTTTATTTTCAAGAATATAACCTGTATTGTACTGTGTAGTGGGGCTGGAGAATAGACACACAGCATCTCTGTGCTGTGTGTATTTAATTTTGCCTGCATTTCTGCTTAACCTGCTCACCTGAGTAGTGTGAATATATAATAACGGAAAAAAAGGGAACAGAGTGTTTTTATATATACTTCATGTAGACAACAGATGTAAAGGAGTCTGTGCAGCTTTCTCTACTTCATACAATTTATGTGCCTGGAACAATATATTGAAATGGAGAAAAGAATATTTTTTGCTAGTTAGTCTTCTAGAAGGACTAAGCTACAATGAACTATGCAAACCTGAGCAATAGCGTCCACATCAGGGCTATGTGCATTTCTTCATTCTGAATGTACAATCAATGTACTTTCCAATACATTGCAGCCCTGTGTCCTAATCAGCATCTCTTTCTTCATAAATTTCTACCCTCAGCATTACCACTGCCTCTTCACCCTTAGTACCAATATCTGTGTTCTTCACAAGTGAAATATATCTCACTCTTCAGGGACAAGAGGCACAGACAAATAACGTTTAGTATGTCTTTCTTTGCTATAATATTTCTAGACCAAAACAAGAAGTCCTGCATAGATAATAATAGTTAAAAATGTATGAAAGAGCCTTACTTAACTTTCTGGTCATAATGCTATAAAACATTTAGTCTATAGACCTTGCATGGAACTCAGATAAGCAATGCAAATAAAATAGCAATAGAAGTTGTTCTAAAATGTGTGGATTGCCACTGATTTCAATGTACGATTGATCAGAACTTTTTTCCTAAATAAAATCCGTAATTAAATCCATTTAGGTTATTTCTAACAACTTAAAGCAAACAGAGAAGAGAGAGTAAGGACAGCAAATAAACCTTTCTAATGAGACAGGAAATAACTTGCAGTATTTTGCTGTACTTAATCCTGTTGCAAAGAAGAGTTGCCTTTAATGTCAAGTAGGTTAAACTTAGGCAGAAATGAACTCCTCTGAGTTATTTGACCTCCTTATTTTCCTCTTTACTACAATTTATGCAGTACTTTCTAATTGTTTGGTGTAGCCTTAACTTCCTATAATTATAATGTCTGAAGCCAGAGGTGTTCATATCATACCTATATAAACTTAGAAAAATATTCCACTGAGATCAATGCAAGCCTTTTCATTCGTATTTCTATATGAAGAAAAATCAAGTGCTTCATTCACTTTCTTGATAGAAGGAAAAGCCAAAGTCTTTTTCAGACATTTATGAGTAAAAATAGCTTATAAAGAAAACTCTGTGTCTTTCCTTTTGGCTTATTGAAAGTCAGAACGATCCCTTTACATAGATCAGTGATTTTCCTTCAAGGTAGGGAAGGAAATAGTTACATAGTGCAAAGACACTCTTTATTAAGGTGTCTTCAGAAATCTTTCAAATCTCTTCCACTCCTCCGCATTAAGAGTCTGGATTTATGACAACACTTTAAAAAAACATCCTTTTTTTCTGTCTAGATAGAGAAATGCAGATTCTGATCTCCAGACCATATACAACAAGTCCTTCCTGGATCTACTTTATTCAACTGATTGAGATACAGTCTTAACAGAGCTGCATTGCAGGTACTGTTGAAATCCACTGTCATTGTTAATATACGTAAACACTTGGGTTAGATGTACAAATTAAGATTATAACAGCAATAAATTTTGAAGTTTTATCACATAGCCACATTGACTATAGTTTTAGACAGAAAATTATTCAGAAAACTTAACATGTTTAGCTCGGGTGCAAATAATTCTAGGTTAAATCATTGTGACGGCAAGGTAGTTTTACATGATTCAAAGAATCAACCTGTAATTGTTACATTTTCAAGAAAAATTTGTGTGACTTTTCTTTCTTAGCATATGATCCACATGTTTAACTGCAATAAATATCAGCTTTCATTTACAATACCTGAACATCTGGTCTGGATGGGTAATTGAAGTAAACATTTCGGAATTCCAAGTTCCCTTTAATGTGGTCTGGTTTGTAGCCTGCCTCTGAATAACTGTCAATTTGAGGTTCCTGTGTAAAACAAAACATGCAGAGAAAAAAACTTACTTCCTAATCACTTTTTTGGTTCATAAAGAAGTCCTAGAGTGCACCATTATTCTGTAGAGATAATAAATATAATTTCGAACTGATTTAGAGAGTGAGACTTCTGGAACATGTAAATTGCATGGTTTGCTGTCTCGTTACTACATTGCTGACTTGTTAATGCAAAATACTTTTATAAGATTTCTCCATTTAACATTTTGTGTGAATTTATACGTTGTCTTTAAGAGTGTACCCACGGCTAGCTGTAATTTGAGAGTCATTCCACTGCCTGATTAACCTGAACAGATCACTTCTAATGAGCTGTTCATAATGTGTTCATTTAGAGCTTTGCCCTTTCTGCTTAAACCATTTTTGTGAGAAAGAACTGACCCACTGGCCATTAAGTAGAAATTATTAAGCAGAAACAGAGTTCTTAATTACTAATGTTTTCTTTATTATCAAGGCTAGGTCTAGAATTTGAAGTATGTCCTAACAATAATCCAAAACATGTAATTCCATTTTATATAAATTCATTAGCTCGTAAAATCACAGTATCCGTGATTTCAGACTCTCCTGGCAATTAAAGTACATATCCAGGTTACCAGCTAGTGTTATTTAGATTTGCTGACATTCATGCTGCTGGTGGTGCCACTACTACCCTTCGAACCTATGCTCATATACCTACATCAGCTCTAATCACATCTATATATCATCCTAGATGTACCCTTCATGATAAAAACATTACAGGGTACCTCCAACACTAAGTGATCTGGTGATCCAATATTGTTATCCTTGAAGCAAGAACTGATAACTCTAAAAGACAAAAAGGAACTGACTAATAATTATACATTCTATCTGCTTTTATGCGCATATTTCTGCTTATGAAAAAATGAGTTGTTCAGCATTGTCAAAATTGGATAAAATTAGAAGTTAAGCATTGCAGTAAATTACTAAAGATACTTCAGCAATAAAATTAGCCTTTTTTTGTATTAGCAATTTAACAGAAATGTTCTTAATGATTTAAATATAGGAAATATCAATTCTCCACCTTTGTTGCACACAATCTAAATAAAAATATGTTGATTTTCCTTCCAGCCTTAAATAGGCCTCCTATATAGAATTCAGGTTAGAATTAATGGCAACATCAAAATTTAATACCTTAGTTATTTTATCCATGTTGATATTGAAATATGTTTTCAAAACATATCATATAGGTATTTGAATCATTTCTTATTTTACTCACTGTTATTTACCCTTACTAATTTCATATGCATAAATAGTGCCTACAGTTTAAAAAGAAAGGTCTCTGAGCAAGGGCAAAGATACTCACATTGTCTATGATATTAAAGATTACATAGGCTGCTCCTCTTGCATTAGCAAATGCCTCTATGCTTGGAGCAGTCTGTCCAATACTGAAAGCTCCAATCAAGACAGAGAAAAAGACCTGAAAGAAATGTTTATGGCGACATACATCAAATCCTTTTTAAGCAGAGAATGATATTTACTTATTTACATTAGATAACTTTGGGTCAGAGGCTCTATGCCTGTTACGGAAGTTTGAGTAATCTAGAATTAAAGGAAAAACGAAAGACTCACTCTTAAACGGAGAATAAGATTAAGAAAAGGGCTTTTTAAGAGTCGGCTGAAAACTGTGTTCCTGCACAAAGTGAATGTTGCAAACAAACTGATGAGGACAGAAAAGGTGACTGAGAATGAAACCTGCAAAATCTATGCCAAAAATGTATAACTACACTCAGTGTCTCAGGATTTATTGTACTAATACATTCTTTGGCAAAAGATGTTCCAAAGACTAGAAAGTATATTTCTGCATCGAGATGAGAAATGGCTTTCAATGGAACAAAACCGGATATGCAAAGCATATTCTGCATTCACAGTGACAGAAAAATAGAAGTATACAATTTCACCTTCCCCATCACAAACTAATAAAAGTTTACCCTGCTGGAATGAAAGAGAGTGAGTGCAAGCAAACAAGAAAGAAAACAAAGAAACAAAAAACAAAAGAAGAAAAAGTATATTATTTTCTCAGAGAAACTGAGGTTGTTGCTTTCAGCTAGTATCAAAATAAAAGTAATAAAAAAACACTGTTCAAACAGAGGTCATAACAACACCCGTGTAAGTATGTCAGAGCAAAGGTCCACCACACCCATCTTTTCTCCAACAATGACCGTTCACAGATGTTATACCTAAAACAAGGCATGTAAGAATAGAGGAATATGCTGTTATACTTCTCCGTGCTACTCTCATATACTCCAACTGTATTCACATTAGAGGAGTTCCTAAGGTAGATTGGTTTTCTATATTTAATACTCCACAGTGGATTTCTCTTCCATGTGTTTAACCAGCCATCCCTTGAACACATGTAAACTAGCATTGACACATTCTTTGGCAAAGACTTTGACAAAGACCTACTTACCCACTATATGAAGATCCGCCTCCTTTTTGTTCTGTCCCTGCCTCATACTACCTTAATTTGATGCTCCTTGTTCTTGGACAGGAAGAAACGGTGAATAATCAATCCATACTCTCTCTCTGACACTCATGACTCTATCATTCTGTTTCTCTTTCTCCTCCACTAAGCTGAGTAGGATACTATCCTTTTCAGACCAAAGGGTATTCAAAGTCTACTCAGTCATTCCTGCCTTGGAAGGCACTCCACTCATATTGCTCTTCACTGAACCTTCTCCAGTTCTAAAATGTTTCTTTAGAAATACAGAGAATAGAATTGAATTTAAATCCTTGGCTATGCAGAGATATTTAATCAGATTAGACAAATAATCAGGAAGATCCAAACTTTTATTTAAACACATGCATTCAAAAAAAAAAAAGTTTTAATGGAAGCATTTACCTAGGATGTTTTACATTTCCTATATCTTGACAAAATAATAGACTCAGAAATATTTTTATAAATTAATTTAAGTTTTGAGGAAAGATTCCATCAAACATTGAAATATTTTCATGGTGATTTTGATGGGCATTTTTTGATCAATTTTTTTTTTCACATTTACTCAAGAAGATTTCTCTAGTAGTTGTGTGATATTGGCTACAAGTCCCTCTAATATATCCATTTTTCCCCAAACTGCTTTCTCTTTATCAGATCCATGTCAGTAATACATCACAAAAATATTAATCCCAGTTCTAAACCCAGTTTCCACGGCTTTTTTTTATATTTAACATTATGGTGACACTTGTGTGTTTTTTACTGAACAATTATGTGGTAAAACTGCAGCCCTATTAAAAGGTAGAATCATAGAATCATAGAAACACAAGGCTGGAAAGGACCTTCAAGATCATCTAGTCCAACCGTCATCCTATCACCAATACTACCCACTAAGTTACTAAATCATGTCTTGTAGCACCTTGTCCAGGCGCTTCTTGAACACCGCAAGGGTCGGTGACTCGACCACCTCCCTGGTCAGGCCGTTCCAGTGCCTGACCACTTTCTGAGAGAAAAAGTTTTTCCTGATATCTAATCTAAATCTCCCCAGGCGCAACTTGCGGCCATTTCCTCGAGTCCTATCATTAGTTACCTGAAAGAAGAGGTTGACCCCCTCCTCATCACAACCTCCCTTCAGGAAGTTGTAGAGTGCAATGAGGTCTCCCCTGAGCCTCCTCTTCTCCAGACTAAACAATCCCAGCTCCCTCAGCCGCTCCTCATAAGACTTGTGTTCCATACCCCTCACCAGTTTCGTTGCCCTTCTCTGGACACGTTCCAGGGCGTCGATGTCTTTCTTGTAGTGAGGGGCCCAAAACTGAACACAGTACTCGAGGTGCGGCCTCACCAAAGCTGAGTACAGGGGGATGATCACCTCCCTGCTCCTGCTGGCCACACTGTTTCTAATACAGGCCAGGATGCCATTGGCCTTCTTGGCCACCTGAGCACACTGCCGGCTCATGTTCAGCCTGGCATCGATCAACACTCCCAGGTCCCTTTCCTCATCACTGTCTTCTAGCCACTCAGCCCCAAGCCTATAGCGTTGCATGGGGTTATTGTGGCCAAAGTGCAGGACCCGGCACTTGGCCTTGTTAAACCTCATCCCGTTCGCCTCAGCCCAGCAGTCCAGCCTATCCAGATCCCTCTGAAGGGCCATCCGACCCTCAGGCAGATCGACACTACCTCCCAACTTGGTGTCGTCTGCAAACTTACTGAGGGTGCACTCAATCCCCTCATCTAGGTCATCAATAAAGATATTAAACAAGATAGGCCCCAGTACCGACCCCTGGGGGACACCACTCATAACGGGACGCCGGCTGGACTTAACTCCATTAACCACAACCCGCTGGGCACGGCCCACCAGCCAGTTCTTTACCCAGAGAAGAGTATACCTGTCCAGGCCACGGGCAGACAGTTTCCCCAGGAGAATACTGTGGGAGACCATGTCAAAGGCTTTGATATGCTGTTTTTAACTATACCACTTTTCATCCATATTGCTTAGTATCTTGTAGTGCTGTTTTACCAGATGTTGTAAGCTCTTACACCCTTGGATACCCTCATGATACAGTCTAGGACTTGCAACACCTGCTCTCCAGTTCATGTTATGTAAACTCCATTTTGGTGAATTGCAAAACAGACAACATGCAATTGAACATACTTTGATTGGAAAAAAGTTACACACAAGGGCATGAGTAATTGTCTGAAGCAGACTGAGATGTTCTGTATGTCAGCCTATCCTTAAAAAAATAGGCTCCATACTGCAAAAGTTTAAAAGAGCCAGTATCATCAGAGGCATCAGAGGCATTTTTTTTGCAAATCTGAGTAATTAATAAATTAAAAAACAAAACAAAACAAAACAAGTAGCTGTAAAGAGACGTAAATATATATATATGGTATCCTGGCTGAGTTGCATCATGGTTAAAGAAATTATTCTTTTTATCATATTCTTTGATATATCATACATAATTAGAACGGTTGCCACTTCAAGAAAAGAATTTAAGAGATGACATGTGAGTTATGCTTTTCTTCCTTTGGGTAGATGTTGACATATTTTCTAGTCACAAGTATATATATCTTCCCCCTGCTTTTGAAAATACTGAGAAGAGATTCCAGGGGCTTACGGAACAAAATATAAGAAAAGTATCAATAAATTGATCTATTTAGATCACATAACATTTAAAAAAATATATTTCTTTTTGCATCCTGAAAATAGTCCCACAAATCTGAAACTGAACAGCAACTAGGAAGGGTATGTTACTTCAGTTTTTGTTTGAACTGTTTCTATACAAATATGAGCTTATGGAAGTCATAAAAAGATGTAGAAACAGATGAAAATAATGTATGTTTTATTTGGTTTGGTGTAGATTTTGAAATACTACAGGAAAAGCATGTAGACATTTTTGGTGAAAATATTTTTTGGTAAGAAGAAAGGAAGCTATTTTGCCAATTTGGCACATCATTCTGAATAAACCAAAATAAATTCCCAAAATACACTTCAGTGTAATATTTTTCAATATGATTGGGAAGTTACTGATAAATACTTACTGTAAGAACTTTGCCAATGGTGTAATCATCAGTTAAGACCAAGGTAGTTCCATACCAGAAGGCCAGTGCATATGATGCATATATCAGTAAGAAAGCAGCACCCATAGATATATTAGCTGTAATCGCTTTTTTTATGCCAATGCGTTTAGCATCTTCTAAATTTTTATGATATCTGAAGAAAGACAGAAATTCAAGATACACTCAGACTTGTACCATGGCAGACAGCACTAAAAACTGTGGATGAATTAGAAAAAGAACACTTCATAAAGTACTACAAGCCATATACAATATATAACCCTAAGAAGGCACAAAGGTAAGCCTGGTAGTTAGGCATAGAGATAAATTAAGGTAATTTCCAAAAATGCCAACATCAGGCATTCTGGCAGACAGAAAACAAAAACAAAACAGGGTATTATAATTCAGGAACTGGCATTCGAGTTCCTTAAATAACCTGCAGTTGAGTGAACTTTGACCGTGAACCATTCGTGACAGATTTTGAGATGATCGTTGTTAGCTTAAGGTAAAAGGTTAAGATATATCATGACAATTATGTTTTACAATATGGTGAAAATAGAAATATTGTTTAACAGAACCCTCACAACTACTGAGTAACCAAATTACCAAAGATACCATCATCTCTTCTCACGGTAGGGACTTTTTTGTCTAAAGCTGTCACTTACTACTTGAAGTAGTTTATACACTTTCCAGAGTAGACACAATATATCAACTTAATTTTTCAATTTCTTGAAAAAAAACTAATTGTCTTTCAACACATAGTGGATCCTGTAAAAGCTAGTTACAGACAATTTCCAGCCCCATTACCTAGAAATGCAGGAAGCACAATGCTTACTTTTTTAGGCAGACTTTCAGCAGTGAAGATGCAAGAAAATTTGAAACCATCTGAAATGAGTACTTTAGAATAAACTGATGAAAGCAAGCATTGCTCTTACCTTTTAATTTCTTTTTCTTGTCCTCCAAAAGCTATTACAGTACGGACTGCGCCCAGAACTTCCTCTGCAACAGCTCCTGCTTTTGCATATGCAGCTTGCTCTTTGTCAGTGAATGCAGAGAGAACCTAATACAGGATTAAATATACTAACATAAGAAAAACAGAATGAACACATAGTGGATCCTGTAAAAGCTAGTTACAGACAATTTCCAGCCCCATTACCTAGAAATGCAGGAAGCACAATGCTTACTTTTTTAGGCAGACTTTCAGCAGTGAAGATGCAAGAAAATTTGAAACCATCTGAAATGAGTACTTTAGAATAAACTGATGAAAGCAAGCATTGCTCTTACCTTTTAATTTCTTTTTCTTGTCCTCCAAAAGCTATTACAGTACGGACTGCGCCCAGAACTTCCTCTGCAACAGCTCCTGCTTTTGCATATGCAGCTTGCTCTTTGTCAGTGAATGCAGAGAGAACCTAATACAGGATTAAATATACTAACATAAGAAAAACAGAATGAACTCAAGCATGTAACTGTGATAAAAACCATTATGACTTTATTCCAACGTGAAGCCTTTTGATTATATTATGTATAAATGCAGGAGTGTTCAATATTGAAATTCTTAATTACATTAAGTATTCAATCAAATAATTTGACATTACCCATTCTCAACATCTATGGGCTGGATTTTGCACTCTGCTTTCAACCAGTGCAGGAGATTAGATGAGCAAGTATACTGAGCTGGTGGGCTCTCCTGAGGCAGATCTCCTCAGCCCATTCCCATCTCTGGCTACCTTACCCAGAGGGCTCAAGATTTACATTAATTGGCCACAGTCTGTGAAGACTCTCAGTTAGTAGATGTGTGTGGCACAGATCTCTCTGCTCCTACCTCTTCCCTAACACACTCACCCAAGACACAGAAATCTTATACAATCTTTGAAATGTAAGGGAAATAAAACACTATAAAAACCTGAACGCTTCTAAACTGCAAATGTAAACCACTCCAATCCCATGGTACTTCTCTCATGTAAGTCTAAAATTTCTTACCAAAGCTGGTAACAACTCTGAAAAGAAACTCTGTGTCTGAGACCAAAGCTTGGTGTAATTTATTTGATTATTTTTCAGGAGGTGCAATTGTTCCTTTCAGCAGAAGGAATGCGGATGCAGTTTTAACAGTTACAGATGTGTATTTTACTGGTACATGTTGTTTCCTTTGCAATATAAAATATGCTATAGTGACGTAAACAGATTCAAATTAAAACAAGTCTGTTCAATCCACTGGAATTATAAAATTCAAACTACCTGAGGGCTTTTTTATATAGTTCATGTAACAGCTTATGTACCTAGATGTTCTCTAAAGCCATCATAACTGTTCTAAGCCTTACATTCCAACCATAATAATTAGAAGAATGTAGATTCATTCATTATCTTTCCTTTATATAAAACTTGACATACCTTTGCCCAGAGAGCTGCTGAAAGTCCTAGGACAGGACTGACTGCAAGTATTACAAGGGTTAATTTCCATCCTCTTATGAGACCAACAATAAATCCTGTTACAAATGTTGTTACTGCTTGAACAAGCAATCCAATTTTATCACCTATTCCTTCGTTAATCTTGGAGACATCACTGAAAAACAATTTACATCCAGACAGGAAGGTAAATGTAGAAAGCACAGAAAGTTTTTCAGTTTTGTTACATGGGCATCTGTGTAGAGGATAGTCTTTACTGTTCAATTACTTGTCAGCAGTTGCTTAAAGATACAGCAGTATATAATGTGGTCACAGAAAATTTCGTATTTCTTGTGAGAATGTAATGCTATAAACCTGTTTGCCTCTGTTTCAACCTCTGAAAAGGTTGAAATTCTGCTTACAGTGCAAAATTACTCTCACTTTCTTAGTTCCAAATTTTGGATCTATTTGGAAACTGGGATGTATGGAAGGAACAGCTAAAGCCTTTCATGCAGGGAGACAGAAATAGCTTGTCAAGCAGTTAAAGGCTTTCACACTGCTGGGGTCAGTCATCACCTTGCTCAGTTCCCAGTGTGCACAGAACTGAACTGTGTCTTTTCACATGGTTAATCTCATATTTTGTGAATTTGTGATCTCAAGGAGTATGGGCCTGGCAAAGAGTAAAGTCAGGACCCTGAACTTCCAAAAAGTGAAATTCCAGCTGTCTAAAGACCCAGTGGACAAGATCCCCTGGAACACTGTCCTCAGGGACAAAGGAGCTGAACAGAGCTGGCAACTCTTTAAGGACACTTTTCTTAAAGCGCAAGAACTCTCCATCCCCGTGTGTAAGAAATCAAGCAGGGAAGGCAGGAAACCGGCATGGCTGAGCAAAGACCTACTGGTAAAATTGAGGTGTAAGAAGGAAATGCACCGGCAGTGGAAGCAGGGACGTGTGGCCTGGGAAGAGTACAGGAATGCTGTCCAGATGTGCAGGGATGGTATCAGGAAAGCCAAGGCACAGATGGAGCTGAACTTGGCAAGGGATACAAAGAACAACAAGAAGGGATTCTGTAGGTACTTTAGACAGAAAAGAAAGGCCAAGGAGAGTGTAGCCCCTCTGATAAATGAGAAGGGAGAACTGGTAACAAAAGACACTGAGAAGGCCGAGGTACTCAACAAGCTCTTTGCCTCAGTCTTCACTGGCAGACAGGCTTCCCACATCTCTTGAGTCAACGAACCTCTAGGTAAGGGCTAGGGGAACAAAGTCCTTCCCACTGTAAGTGAAGAGCTTTGAGACCACCTGAAGAAACTGAACAGCTACAAGTCTATGGGGCCCGATGACACACATCCCAGCGCACTGAGGGAAGTGGCTGATGTAATTGCTAAGCCACTCTCCATCATATTTGAAACGCCATGGCAGTCATGGCAGTGAAGTCCCCCGTGACTGGAAAAAGGGAAATATCACTCTCCTTTTTAAAAAGGGTAGAAAGGAGGACCTGGGGAAGTACAGTCTGGTGAGCCTCATCTCTGTGCCCGGGAAGATCGTGGAGCAGATCCTCCTGGAAGCTATGTTAAGGCACATGCAAGACAAGGAGATGATCTGAGACAGCCAGCATAGCTTCATCTAGGGCAAATCGTGCTGACCAATCTAGTGGCCTTCTGTGATGGAGTGACTGCATCAGTCGACAAGTGAAGATCAACCGATATCATCTACCTGGACTTCTGTAAGGCCTTCGACATGGTCCCACATGGCATCTTGATCTCCAAATTGGAGAGAGATGGATTTGAAGGGTAGACTATTTGGTGGATAAGGAATTGGCTGGATGGCCACAGCCAGGGAGTTGTGGTCAATGGCTCTGTGTCCAGGTGGAGGCCAGTGATGAGTGGTGTCCCTCAGGGGTCTGTCTTGGGACTGGTACTGTTTAATATCTTTGTCAATGACACAGACACTGGGATCGAGTGCACCTTCAGCAAGTTTGCAGACAACACCAAGCTGAGTGGTGCAGTTGATACAACAGAAGGGAGGGATGCCATCCAAAGGGACCTGGACAAGCTTGAGACGTGGGCCCACGGGAACCTAATGAGGTTCAACAAGTCCAAGTGCAAGGCGTTGCACCTTTGTCGGGGCAATCCCAGACGTAAATACAACGAGATCAGCCCTGCGGAGAAGGACTTGAGGGTTCTGGTAGACAAGAAGCTCAACTTGAACCAGCAGTGTGTGCTTGCAGCCCAGAAGGCCAACTGTATCCTGGGCTGCATCAACAGAGGCATGGCCAGCAGGTCGAGGGAGGTGATTGTTTCCCTGTGCTCTGCCTTCATGAGGCCCCACTTGGAGTGCTGCATCCAGGTCTGGGACCACCAGCACAAGAAAGATGTGGGCCTGTTGGAGCAGGTCCAGAGGAGGACCACAAAGATAATCAGAGGGCTGGAGCACCTCTCCTATGAAGACAGGCTGAGAGAGCTGGGGTTGTTCATCCTGGAGAGGAGAAGGCTCCGGGGAGACCTCACTGCAGCCTTTCAGTACTTGAAGGGGGCTTATAAAAAAGCTGGAGAATGACTTTTTACTCAGGCAGATAATAACAGGACAAAGGGTAATGGTTTTAAACTAAAAGAGGGGAGATTTAGATCAGATGTAAGGAGGAAGTTCTTTACTCAGAGGGTGGTGAGGCACTGGAACAGGTTGCCCGGAGAAGTTGTGGATGCCCCATCCCTGGAGGTGTTCAAGACCAGTTTGGATGTGGCCCTGGGCAACCTGATCTAGTGGGTGGCATCCCTGTCCATGGCAGGGGGGTTGAAACTAGATGATCTTTAAGGTCCCTTCCAACCCAAGCCATTCTATGATTATATGATGCTGTTAGGCTTTAGTCACCCTTAGAGTTAAAGGGAACTTATCTCAATGCTTTTCTGATATCCTTGTGATAGTCCAGCATCAGAAGTATCACAAGTTGAGTTTCTGAGACTCTCCATGAGATAACTTGCATGAGATTCACAATGAAATAAATTAAAATTTAAAAAAAAAGTAAAAATTTATTGCAATCCATACATACTTAATAAGATAAAATAACATTGCAGAAGTTATAATGTACTCACTCTATGAGACGAGTGTTAAGTTCTCCCACATCATTTACATCAAACCATCCAATTTCCTGTCTCATAATTGCGTGAAAAAATTTTTCTCTAATTTTTTTTACTTGTCGGCCTGCTGCTAGGGTCCAAAATGAAGTCTGGATATAAGCAGCAAGAAGAACACCAGCTCCTATTGCAGAATAGTAGTATGCATATCTGCAAGAAAAAAAAATAATTACCTTGCTACTCTGTATTTAGCTTAATGTCCACTTCTTCTGTTTCAGATCTGAATTAGAGTTTATAGGTTTATATTAGAGTTTGCATTTCTCTGTAAAACTTCCAAAGTTTTCTATGAGTAGTATTTAATACAAGTTTTCAGATACATGATAAACTAAGCAATGTTATTGTTAGAAGAGGAATTACTTTTTCTTCTTGTCAGTATAGTATATATTTTCTCAGAAGATTATTTTAGAACCATATTTTAGATAAAATATCCTTTTTGCTTAAATGTGTCATGTTATTTCCAAAAACATCATAGTATTTTTGTTTTAATACATACATGCCTAATACATGTACCTGTGTGTTATATTCACACATACATTTATATAATACAACATGCTTGTCTACATAAATACATATAGGCATGAATACTATAAATATTTCCCAGTTTGAGAATACTATGTGACTATCTATACATCTATTTCGAGTAAATACCACTAGATCCCAAATTATTTTGCTCCCTATTCATTTCATAACTGATATTTTACTTCTAATTGAATTCAGCTCTGTGCCATGGGCAGGGTATCATGTGAAAACCAAGGAGCGTATGAACCACTGTATTTCTCAAGCTGAAATTGATTTTGAGACACGGTTTTAAACTGTACAAATGAAATCAAATCAGATCTGATTTCAATAAGAACTGGTTCTGATACCAGAATGAAATGAGAAAAATGTAACTGAACTGATTCCTGAAACAGATGACCAAAAATACTAGCTAAAAATTTGTGGTGTATATTACATGTAATTGCAAGAACACTGCATCTACATAAAAACGAATTATGATAAAGAAAGTTTTAAAACCCTTAGGACCTTCACTCACAAGTAGTAAGCTAGCCATGCTGATTCTTTAGAACTACAGCATGCAACTTGGCAGGAGCAAGTTACAGAAGTCTATGTGCAAATACTCTGCTCAAAAAAAGGAGAAAAGGGTTTAATAGATGAAAATTTTCAAATTTTAATCCAATATTTTCAGTGGCTGAGATACTGTACAGTTTAGTCAGAGACTTTGGAACTACGATCATTATGAAATGAATTGCATCTAAACTGGTTAATAAAATGGGTTAATGTTTAACTGAAGGTTAATTAGTTGAATATTCACCTTGATAATCTTCAGTTCCATTGAAAATCTACACAGAAACTACCAAAATAAAAACAAGGACACTGCTTCAAGACTCAGCAGTAATTACTTTAGATAGTCACTTTATGATGCTATGTAACTTCAAAAAATGGTTTTATGTTTGGACTTTGCTTCATGACAAATTGTAAGAAAAGGGATTGATATCTTTACAACATTCCATGCTAATGAAATACATTCTGTAACTTCACTGCTGAAACTTAACAGAGAGTAAATGCTCACTGCATTGTAAATTAACTGTTTGTTTTCTTTTGAGAAATAGGTGGATTTTAGGCAAACTCTTATCTTAGTAACAAACATAATCAAGTCCACATTTATAGTTGGATACACCTATGTAAGAATGTTGTCCATGTAAACAGTTTTTATTATTACTTTACCTGTTGGCAAGCATTCTTAGAGAAACGGGGTGGGTACAAACAGCTTCTTCTTCAAACTAGTGAACACACTAATTCAAGGCTCTATCCAGAAAGTTTAGAAAAGAGAACCTATTCCTATGCTGTTAATAAGCCATACATCCCTTATTCCACAATTCCTTTCTGAAAAGAAGCTCCGGGTGCTCTGAACACACTCATAACTGTGCTTTCAGAGTTAATGTCTAAAAGACAAGGTGACATGCAGGTTGCTAACAAAAGATCTCCCTCGTATCACATAGGCCATGTCTTAGGGCCATGAGAACAGGCGGTTATCAACGTTTAGATAATAAACTCTGTATTCATATCTACACTTTCTTTTTGTTAGCTTTTCTGTTTTCCTGTACTCTTTATTCTTTAGTCTGTCATGACTCCTAGACAATAGCCTGTTGAGGATGGTGTGAGGGTTCCTATTCTTTTTACTTGAGATATGGTATGAGTTCAGAGAGTAAGATTTTTTTCAGTAGAAAAGACTATTGCCTTGAAGACCACATCAGCACTCCTGAGATTTTAGATGTTTTTCAATACCTAATGAGGAACAAACTTCAATCTGAAGAAAAGAAGTTGAAGTGGTATAAAAAAATGCACACAAACTTTAGATGTCCTGCAGAAACCAAGTCCACGAACAGCAGTCAATGACGCCCCTTAACAAAACACATCTATTTGCAGCTGATGTTTCTGCTTATTTTCCATTTCCTCTATTAATCTGTAGTATTAGTCTCTTTTGTAACAGAAGCGCTTACTGACTACTGTCCTTGCTATTGCCAGCTCTCAAATGCTGGATTTAAAGTTGCATTTAATCTAGCTCTGTATTTTCTGTGGTCCAGATATTTTAGCTGAACTTGATACTTTGGCAGAAAACTAGAAACTCTCTGGCAATTTTAATTCTGCTTTTTATCAGTGAATCAATGTAGTTCAAGGAATCAAAGGATGATAATCAATGTAATTTTTCAGCGTAAAAAATACTGCTTATAAATTCAGAGGAAGGGAAGGAGGAAGGAAGAAAATGCTGATGACATTGAGACACAGAGCACCTCTGAAAAGGGGGTGGGATGGATGAGACTAAAAGATTACAAGGAAGTTGTTGGGAATGACTGGTTATGTTCAAGAATCCTCCCAGTGCCTTCAATAATCTCATACGCACATCTTTAGTTACATACATTATTCAATGAACCACTGCTTTTATGTCTCTTAAAGTATGCAAAATATCCATGGGAGAAGAATGGCTTGACAAGAAAAGTATGCCTACATTAAAAAAAAAAAAAAAAGAAAAGAAAAGGAAATATCAATTTCTAATTACCTTGTCATATCTTCTTCCAGCTTGGCAAGCATCTCTAAAGCAGAACTCACTCCAGTAATGTTTCCTTAAAAAGGAAGAAAATATTAAACACTTTTAACAGAGCAAGTTTTAAAAAATTTAAAAAAAAAAAATTTCCTGCATGCTTTTCAGCAAATTTTGAGGTGGTATGTCTTCTTTTGAATCAAGTAGATTTGAATGAGAAGAGATGTGCAATGAGTTTAGGCTTCTACCAACTCAAAAACAATGATTATACTAACAGAAGGTTAGCCCTGACTCCATTGACTACAGAACCGCATCAGTGTAACTTGCGATTGAAAGGTCTTCTTGAGCATTCATTACATTCTTGGTTTGTTTTTTTTTTCTTTCAGGAAACAGAGGGCATTTATATAATGCCAAAACACATTAAAAATGCAAGTCTAGACATTGACATCAGATTGGTAATTGTGGATACCTAAATTATTTATGAAAACATTGGCTATAAAGTAGGCATTGGCCCCAAAATTCTTCTTCCCCACACCAGAACTTAGTGACAAGTGTTTTGAGAAGACTACAGCTGCAGCATTTTGCAATTGCACCATAAAAAATTGATCAGTTTATTGTACTTGGAAAGCAGTAAATTAAAAATTACTTGTTCTAATAAAGGCAGTATGCCCGTGTTTCTGTCTTATATAAGAATAATAAGAGCAAAAATGGATGTAGGACAGAAGATAGTCACACACATTACTTTTCTGTATCATCATAAACATTTATTTAAATGGATAATAAAATTTTTCAACAGAATATTCCAGGCAACAAGCCTGTTTACAAGTTTAACATCTAACACTTGATTTCAGAGAACAACCTAATCTGGTCTAAATGTGAGTTGATACCAAAGTGACAGTATCACTCCTCCCTCTGGTATCCTGCAGTGCATGCCTGCCATGCTGTGTTCGATTTTGTACTTCTGATTTAGTAAATGAGGTTATTCAACAAACTGATCTGAGAGAAAATGAGTACTTTTATTTTTAGTAGTGAGTTTTCTGTTTGATCAACTTACTGATCTGATTCACCTTGTGAACTATAATTGTTGGACTTGATGTAAGGGAAGCAACGGGAGCTCATGCTGAGAGGAGCGGAAATGGAAAGCCAGCTTCTTCTTTCTATTTATCACACCCACAATTAAACATGATTTGTTGAATGTATTACGTGATAGATTATTTGGAAAAAAAAAAGAAAACAAAAGTCTACTAAGGCAGAAACCAAGAATAAGGAGAAAAAAAATCAATGTATCTCTATTACAGCAAATACAACAGTTACTAATTTACACCATAGTATGTTAGCAAGTTGGGGTTGGTGACATCAGTATTTCAAGTCAGGATGCTCAAATCTCCCTGGCTGTTTTCAAAATATGAGACATTGATCTCTCTATAGAGGACATGTTCTTACCTGGAAAACTCCCGTCTGCAGAAGTAACAAAGCTATCAGTCATATCACCAAAAATTACCATCACAATAGGGAGACTACTTCCATGCACTATTGCCAGGAGAGTGCCAAATATCATTAATAATTTATCTGTGCAACTGGAGTATCGAAACTGCAAATGAGAAGAGAAATTCATTTTCATTGTGGTACTAGAATGTTAACACAATGTTATGTTTACAAAGTCAAGAAAGCCAAGAAAAAGCTATCAATTTTATACCTAGTTGTCACAAAGCTACAACTTTATCCAATTTGCAATTTGATTTATAAAAGAACTTAAATGTACCGAAATAAATTATTCTAGTATAAGCACTTTTATGCTATAAGCTCTCCAAATCAGAGAACTGTACTATTTAAATTTATCAATATCTGCACATGGGAAAGAAAGGTCATATGAAAGCAAGACTATTTTCCCTCTTGAATTTTGCCATTTAAAGTTCAAATTATATAAAATTTTAATAACACTGTGATAATTAAGTCAATAATCAATTTTATTGTAAATTCATTATTATACAGTTAGAAAAACTATTCCTAATTCACCACGGACATTATCAAAGCTTACAGAAATCCTAACTCCTCTTGCCATTGAACTCAATGAACTTTGAGCTCTTCTATTCGAAAGCCATTGGATTGTTTCTGCACTGTAAAATGCGAGTTTTGCTATTGTAAATTGTAGTGGTTTTGCAATGTAATTGTACAAGTGCAAACTGGTACAGCAAAGTAGAATTGGGTCATGGGCCAACACCTTGGACTGTAGTTTTATTACTATTAATTCCCATATCATTGCTGTGCATTATGCACACAACCTACAAAATATACAATATTTCAGTTTCACTAGAAGAGGATATAGGATTTACTTTGATTAAATATTAACAGATTACCTTATTTTAAAATGTACAGAAAATTAAAAACTTTTGGAATTTCAAGTGCTTTTCAGTACTCGGTTTTTAATTGTAAGCTTCATCAGTGCCACGGCATTACCCTTTACTACTGACTCGGGTGACTGAATAATGTAATGGCCTGATGAGTGTGGATAGAACATGACTCAGGACAGCACGACAATAATAACCTTAGGTATAATGGCACCCTTTTCGTTGTGTTGGAAGAAACAACTGAACACATGGAAATCCTGACTTATCACAAATACAAATCTAGCACAGGTGTGTTTAGCATGATCACTTACTAAGGGAAGGCTTCTAAGAATCCATAGCAGTAATAAGACTGTTTCTTTAAAAAAAACTGCATCCACAAAAAGAACTGCTAGTTTGCCATAGTATACCCCATATTCTGTGGTATCAAAGTATTGAGACAAGACCATATATACAGTATTCTAACATTATTTTAAGCATTTAGAATGTTACACTTTGAAATGTGCATGCATGTAAATATATGTGCATATATATATAGCACAAATCTTACCAGTGTAAATGGGCTGACCATTTGAGGCTTTTCCTCTTTCTTCTTCTTTCCCTTCCTTAAAAGGTATGATAGTTTTAGTGCATTTAAAAATCAACAACATTTCGCAAAAATATTAATGCAATATATTAATGAAGTTCAGTTAAAATATAATTATGAAATAATTTTACAGGAAAAAAAATTGTATGTAAAGTGAATGCGATTTATTGAGCAGTCTTGGGATGTTTGTATTTAAACCTCCAGGTATACAAATAGCATCCTCTCCCAACCACTATAAATACAAATCAAGCTCTTCACAGTTCTCTCATGTCAAGGGTACAACAAACCCAACAGGGGCTGGTGGTTCCATTTTCTGATTAGGGAAGTTGTGAACTGAAGCACTATATAGCTTTCAAAACAGGAAACAGGAAGATAACTTATACAATCAAATTTTCTCACATGTGGGATGGGGAATGGATAAAATATTTAAGGTATATGAAAGGTATTCCCTGCTATAGTAATAATTTTAACATAATTTTTAGCTGACGACATCATTGTATCCAAGATCATAGAATCATAGAATCATAGAAACACAAGGTTGGAAAGGACCTACAAGATCATCTAGTCCAACCGTCATCCTATCACCAATACTACCCACTAAGCTACTAAATCATATCTTGGAGCTACTAAATCATGTCTTGGATGTCTATTCTGACATCATTTCTGTCATATTTTTGATTTGCTTTTCAATAAAGCAAATGGTCAATCCTGTGGACACTTTGTCTTTAACAGAAAAAGAACTTTCTCCACTCTTCTGCACTAAGTGAATGTGTCAATGAATGCTAATCATAAGCTGGTATAAAGCTTTCTGTTATTAGGCTTTCCCACTAAAATAAAATAAATTAAAACATGAAATTAAATAAAATACAAAATAAGATAATGTAATCTTATATGCTTCAATAAAGAGTAAGTTTACAATATTTAAGAATATTTACTGTTTGTCTTCTGGTTCTTGACCCTGGCTGGAAGTAGTGGTCTCATGACTATTCCCATCTGCAGCATGCTTCCTTTTCTTTTCATCTCCAGATTGCATTTTAAATTTATTTAGGATAGTTCTCTGTAAAATAACACTTGACTGAGAAATATACAACTATTAAGCCAAGCATAGTAATCTCAATGACCTCTTGTTTGACAGAAAAATATAGATAGATATTAAAATCAATAAAGTTATTAATGTCACACTTTGCAAGTCTAGCAATGGGCAAGTATAAACACATTGAAACGAGCCCAGATGTTTTGAGTTTGCTTACAAATGTCTACATTTTGTGTTTGTACCTGTTTGATAGCTGTGAGTCTTTCATTTGATGTCATTCAAATGCTAGAAGCATGACATTTTCTGTAATTCAGTGTAGATGCAAAAAATAAATGAGGAAGTGTATGTTTATTTGGATGTATATGCAGTTATTTGGAATTTTCCCAGCTTTAGTTATTAGTGAATTTTATAAAATATCTCCGATTTAAAAAGAAATATGTTGACTTACCTTGCACGTTGTTCTCAGTTTGCTTCCAGCTCTCTGAAAGGTTATTCAGAAATCAGCAGTGTTAATGTGGTTAGGACATGCAGCGTGATTGAACTTTGCTCTTCTAATGTAAAACAGAGATGATGAACAGCTTTCGCTTTTTTTTTTTTTTTTTTCCCCACTCAAGTTGCCTCAGCTACTTTGGGTAGTAAAGTGTATGCACTTTGGAATCTGCCTCCCTTTCCTAAAGGGAATATTTAACAAATAAAAGCCTTGAGTAAATGCTTGTTTCATTGTCATCTGTGAAAATAAGTCCGAATTCCACCAGGAAAAAAGTTCTCTGCCTAATTATGCCCCTTAACGCTCCCAGGAATCCCTCCTTACCCTATTAGAGACAGTGCTGAATGCTCCAGGTGACAGTAACACGTAAGGACAAATCCATTCTTGAACACCCAGTGAGAATGAAACCAAGTAATACAAAATGAGTGCTTTACTCTTTTGCTTCTTTCCCCTTCTTCTAGTTCTAATCCAGAAACTAACAACCCATTTATCCTGCAAAGAAAACAGGATTTTACCATAGTCACAAAATCACAGGGTGGTTGAGGTTGGAAGGGACCTCTGGAGGTCATCCTGTCCAATCCCCCTGCTCAGACAGGGACAGCTAGGGCAGGTTGCCCAGGTCCATATCCAAGCAGCTTCTGAAGATCTCCGGAGATGGAGACTCCACCACCTCTCTGGGCAACCTGTGCCAGTTTTCGGTCACCTTCACAGCAAAGAAGTGTTTCCTGATATTCAGACACAGCCTCCCGTGTTTCAGTTTGTGCCCATTGCTTCTTGTCCTGGCACTGGGCACCACTGAAAAGAGCCTGGCTCCATCTTCTTTGCACCCACTCTCAAGGTATTTGTACACATTGATAGGATACCCCCTTGAAGTGTTTTAAGACTCTTGAGGATATATGTCTCATTAGTGACTCACAGGACAGTGCATACCCTTTCTCATTTGAGTAATTGCAGAACAGCAAGATGAGTTAGAGATTCAGATTAGAAATGGCATTAAAATAGCTATGGTCAGCAGAAATTTGCTCAGGTAGTATCCTTCTGATTTTTGAATGCATGTTCAAATTCTAAACTGAATGTTTGAAATGGACTACTTATTGGTATTTTGAAATGTTTATCACTGAAGCATTTACCAATGTCTACAGGTACTACTTCACTGAAAATGATAATAAACATTTTTAAGAAAAATTAAAATATTTAAAATAAATCAGTTGCACTACTTAACTGTTTTTCTTTCAATGTATATAGTAAAATAGATATGTTCAACACCTTTGCATGTATGAATTTATGAAAAGTCAAATAAAAATCCCTGTCCTAGAAAACAAGTAGATTTATAAGAATTTCTATGTAGGTTTCATACCACTTTGCTCAAACAAAACATTTAATCTGATAATATTCTGTTCCTTTTAGTCTGGTATACCTGTAACCTCAAAATTTTGAAAAAACTGAGTCCTTTTATAACGTGTTGGAATACAAAGAGTCTTATCAGAGTGAGGATTACTTTAGAAAAGGTAATTTACCACTGTCAGTCAAGCAAAATATAAAAGATTAGTAAATAAAAGTATTATCTGATGATGACAAGTCATCCTGTCACATCTGTATAGACTTCTATCCACAACAGTTAATGGGAGTATTTCTAGGTTTTAACTTGTCTGCCTAGGTTCTTTGCTGGAGTGGATCTTAGTGGACTGCTCCAATTTCAGGTAAAGTCTGTTTGTCAATTTATTTCAGTGGGAACTGAACAAAGTTGAAAGAGAGACTCTAAAGAAAAGTCAATTAATTCAAACAAATTAAACAGTATACGCAGATCTTTCACAACTATTTCACCTTAAAGGGAAAATGGACAAAACTGTAACATCTATCGCAGTGTTCTCTCATTGTAAAGTCTGAATGCTATTGCAGTACAATTATGATGAGAAAGTGAAATAAAAAATCAGAATAGCAATTTGTACTCCCTTCATACAGTAGTTCAAATGAAATGGAAGACTGTTTTACAGCCAGTTTAGGTCATACTAGCAGCTGAACCATCTAAAGCGATATTAAAAAAGGGCAGGGGGAAAGGCACAATACCATATTTTACATCTACTTAATTAGCTAAAAAATTGTTTTATTTCTCTATAGCTTCTGTATTTCAACTTTTCAATGATACAGCTTCACTATTGCATAGAATTTGAAGCTAGCAAATGATCACTAAATCTTTCTTCTAATCTCTTCTACCTCACAGTTTGCTATACATCATTCAGATATTTTAATGTTAAAACTGATAATTTGAGATAGACTATATAATTTCAGTCTGAAGAAATTAAATTTATGCCACAGACCAACAACAGAAGAATCTAAGGCATCACCACTGCACATTACCTGCATTTGAGTATATAAAAGAGGTGGAGGTGAACATAGTTGCTGATTTACAACCCAAGACGTACGAAAAGACCAAAAACCAATGTAGCTGCCTGACAATCTAATCTAATTTCACCCTGAGTATATATACAGGATAAATAAACCTAGCATTTGAGAAATAGTTTCTGTGCTCTCTCAGACCAGTGATTTGGGTAAATCAATAGCTTACCCCCAGCTGTAACCAATTTCTGGGGGTTAAACTCAAGGAAGACTTATTTTTAATCCTGTAAGCTGAAGACCTGAAGCAAGAAATCTAATGTAGACATTGTCTGTATCGAATGGACATTGACTTAATGCAAAGTAGTGATGCCTTGACTGTCTTGGAATTGGGTTGTTCTGTTCTCTCAAAAGTCCAAGAAAACAGAAAATCTTTCTTTTTCTCCTTCTACTTACTGGTCACAAAATTTCTCACAGAAGGTGAATTTAAACAGTGGTGACCAATCAAAGACCTTTGAATTATTTAAGGTCCATAAACCGTTGAGAATTCTTTCCCAAAACAGTTTGCTATTCTATGATCAGACAAAGCAGGGATCTGTTGATATGGGAACTGTTGGACAATCTGAATCCAGTGTTGTACAAGGAAGTAAGCCAAAAATGGCTGATGAGGTTCATGCACCTGGTTTGTCCAAAACTCTGCTGCACATTCATTTCAGCCCTATCCCATAGTGGATCAGTGGGACTCTGGGAAGATAATGACAACTCCAGGAGCTACTTCTATTGATTCATATGGTAAATGTCTTAAGAGAGCAAGCTGAGAATTCTGGAAGATGGCTTATAGGATCAGGAAAGTTGGCCTTGCCTAGGTTAGAGCATATACATGAGGAAAACCTCTTGTTTTAATTTTAAAATTGCAGTTTGTCGTGAGTGCATTGCACTGATTGGCTAGCTGCTTCTATGTTCCATTTTCCTTCACGGAAATTGTTTACTTCAAGACAGAGCAATACCTCCTTGATATTATTTTTTTCAGGGCCTTCGTTATCAGGTATCTTTTCTATGTGAAAATAATTACAAATATTGACAAGGTTTACTCAGCCCTCTCTTTATTAAGGCAGAAGCCAATTTCCATAAGAACTTTTCGGGTTTTTGAAAGAAGACCATAAGATCCCTTGAAATATTCTGGAGAGACCGTAATGCTGAAGGCTGAGGCATGATTAATTCCCTTCTCCTACTTGATAAAAAGGCAGGGTTTGAATCATCTCTCTTGGGTGCACCACTGCAATAACAGTTTGTACTGTAACAATAAGACATGATAAGCCTTAAATCCTTCTCTTAGTCAATGTTTTCCCAGACCATTCACCATTCTTGTCAGTAGAGTCTCTGTTCTTCACAAAAGTGTTAAAGTTGTATTTTGCATAATTAAAACAATTTTTGGACTGCAGTTAGTTGGGTAACGCAGACCACTCTGTATTGTAACTTACTATTAATTATTCCAGACTATTTCCATGCATTTACTTATCTAAATTCACTTATCTAAGTCCCTTCTGTACTTTAAAATGTCTAAGAGTTTATGAATAAAGTGATAAACAATCTGCTTCTGGAATGGCAAAAAAAGACATTTGAAAAATAGGGGTCTCATTTTTTCTGGTGAAGTTTCAGCTACTTATGTTTCCAGAAAATAACTCATTTTGAAAGAATCTCATCTCACGTATCTCACATTGGTACCATGTATTTTTTTATCTGATGCAGGCCAGAAAAGGGAATGAGCAATTAATGTATGATATTGGAGTAAATGACTGACACAGAAACTTTAATCTAAATTTGACACCAGAGTCAAAACATTGTGACATGATGGCATGATCCCTTTAAAGATTTTTTAACAATATCAAGAAAAACTAACTTTTTAAAATGTTTATCAACAAAAATAGCAAACAAGAAAATGAACTGAAACAAATAATTCAAAGCATTTAGGCATTATAATCAGAGAGAAGGGCACAAATTATTTCTTCTTTTATTTCCTTTAAAGATGGAGAGTTGGATTTTCCAATAATCTCCAGATAGGTGAAATGGTGGAAAGTGCTCCAGGAATCCTGTAATGATTTTAGGACATTCAGCCTCGGTATAGGTTAAAACAACTGTGAACAAGCTCTGATTTATGATACTCAGGGAATTCATGTGCCATTTTAGTAGCCTCTCTCCTTTAATCAGTGCTGGAGAAAACTACTACTTTGTACAGGAACTGTACAGGAATTTTGCCAGTTTGGCCACTGTTCTATCAACCAGAATTGTCCTATATAAAGAGAATTATCACACAGGAAATGACAATTTTCTGTTCCCTCAACTGTTTTGTATACTCAACCACAAGACACTTCCTATAGCAATTGCTTGACATCTTATTTGTCCTAGAAAAACCATGGGACCAAATTAAAATATTGGAATAATCAACCTTCCAATTTAGTTTAAAATGAAAGTCTGCTCTGAAAAGTATGTTTTAACGATATTACAAAGCTCCACTTTTATTGTCTGGTTATTTAATTCTGGGTTAATTTTTTATTCTGGTAATGGGAACTGCCATGAACTAAAGTAATGCCATGAACTCCTACTAGTAATGTGCCAGTTTTCAGCTTTATGAACTCAGTCTTCTGAAAACTTCAATTCTTTTTGGCTTATACTTAATCAATAGGAGAAAACCTAGATAAGTCTGCAGCTTACTTTGAGAGAGATTTCCTATATATGGAACACAACTTTCTTGGTGCTTATTTATCACTGAGGTTATTTAATATGACTCCATGATATATTAATGTGTGAGGAAATAATATTTTTCATAATAATTGCATGCAATATAGTTGCATTTAAAATGGGATTCTTACTACTGTTATAACATGAGAAAATGTATTTAATTGAAGCTGTATTTACTTTAGTCTAAGTTTTAGGAAGATTTCTTAGAGTATTTAAAGCAGAATTAAAAAGTTCCATCTTTCTAGAGCATAAGATGTATTTTCACCCTCAACACACCTAGAAAAGCAGATAACTTTTGAATCTGGAAAAACAAGAGATATCATTCAAAGAAATGATACATACTACAGAACGTTAATGTAGGTTTTTAAGAGTGCTTAGGACTTTGTTTCACAGGTTACTGGTTTTAATATGCTATATGAAAAAATGATGGAAAAACAATAATAAAAGTGACGTTTTGTGCAGGTGGAAAACATTTTTCTCCATCGAATTTGAATTAAATATATACTATTACAGACACATCCTATTTTTTTTGTAATTTTTCCAGCCAATGATATGCTTGGCAACACAACAGTACAACTAATCAAGGACTTTGACTGAACTTTTATCCCCCCCTCAGTGAATCACTTTGCCTGGATGTCTTCTCCTATGCACAAAGAGCTGAATACACACAACTTAAAAGTGTAGAGCTGTTATTGATTAGTTGCTACATACAAAATGTAACTTGAATTAGTGAACTGCTAAACTAAGTCTTAGTATGATCAACACCTTGAATAAGAAATATTAAAAGTCTTTGCTGGCCAAGAAGTTCTCAGTGAGATGGTGTAAGGCTGGTTTCCACTGCCCCAGAACGGATCCTCTATGTGGCTGAATCACCATCTTCCAAATGGTTTTTCCCTTAGGATTTTATTCCTTCTCATGCTGATGTTCTCCCTCTTATATCCTTGAATTGCTGCCTATCTCCATCTCAACAATCTTACCTTTCTCTGTGATTTTGCTTTTCTTATCTTGAAGGATTCCACTCCATTAANGTTGTTCAACTTCTCCCTGTGAGCACTGAATTCCAAAGTTTCATTTATCTGTCTGTTCTACAGTTACAGTTCATCATGCTCCTTACAAATCACAAAAATGAGGAGTGGAAGAGACCTCAGAATGTCATCCTGTCCATCCTCCTTCTTCCAGNAGTGAACTGCTAAACTAAGTCTTAGTATGATCAACACCTTGAATAAGAAATATTAAAAGTCTTTGCTGGCCAAGAAGTTCTCAGTGAGATGGTGTAAGGCTGGTTTCCACTGCCCCAGAACGGATCCTCTATGTGGCTGAATCACCATCTTCCAAATGGTTTTTCCCTTAGGATTTTATTCCTTCTCATGCTGATGTTCTCCCTCTTATATCCTTGAATTGCTGCCTATCTCCATCTCAACAATCTTACCTTTCTCTGTGATTTTGCTTTTCTTATCTTGAAGGATTCCACTCCATTAACTTTTTTGCAGCTCTTTCTCAGAATTTAGCAATTTCCTCAGAAGTCTGAGAAAAGGTTGTGCAGCTGTGTCTTGGATCACAGACACCTGAACTCCTGTGAAGGAGGGGACGGAGGCTGCAAAATCGAGTCATTGCATATGAAATATATAATAGTATTAATATTATATCCTACACAGAACCAAAACCTATGCATATTGACTTATTCCCTTCTATAATACTATTTAAAATCGCATTTTATAAGTATTTGCATTCTATTCCATACAATTTGTGAAATGCCTTGATTACACAGGAAATTATGAGAATAAAAAACCTGTTGTTCGACTTCTCCCTGTGAGCACTGAATTCCAAAGTTTCATTTATCTGTCTGTTCTACAGTTACAGTTCATCATGCTCCTTACAAATCACAAAAATGAGGAGTGGAAGAGACCTCAGAATGTCATCCTGTCCATCCTCCTTCTTCCAGATCAGATCAACTATTCCATCTGTCATTCNNACAGACATTTGAGTTCTGTCACTCCATTGATAGTTTCTAAAAACACACATGGAGACTTTCAGATGAGCTGAACAGTTAGAAAGTTTTTCTGATGTCTAACTTAAATTGCCCTTGAGATACATTAGATCTGTTACCCCTTCCCTAACCACAGCAATATGAAGAAC
>VXAL01000117.1:95133-106038 GCA_013399475.1 Chauna torquata
GGGGAGGGGAGGAGAGGTCCCTTCTCGGCCCCGCTTGTGCGGGGCCCCCTTTGGGCTCTCGGAGACGTCGAGCGGAGATGTGGGCAGACGGCCGTCGTGCAGCAGTGGTTTCTCTTAAACTGGCGTGGCTGCTGTTAAAATGTGGCTGGACGCGAAGTGAAGCCTAAAACTGTTCTTCTGAGCCGCTGTGCAAGTGGCCAGCTGTGCATCCCCGCTACAGCGCTGCAAGAGCAGCCTGGAGGAGGCTGCGTTGAGGGAATATTTTAATCTCCAAAATCTAGATCAGGAGATCCACAGTATAGACTAGATCGACTGTATTAAAATTTTATTTTTTATTTTTTAGCCTGTTGGCGCTGAGGTTATACAAGCTTTGTGATGCTTCCTGTGGTTTTCCGTGTAAGCTTTTTTTTTTTTCTACTGCTCTCGTTGCTGAATTTCATGCAGCGTTTCCAAGTGTGCAGCATTACATCACAGCAAACTTTTAAATACATAGATATGCTGGTAGCGATGATCCAATTAGTACATTTGTTTCAATTGCTAAATTTTTACGGTATCAAACAAATATGAGTATTTTCTGGAGGACGTTTTCAATAGTCTTATGTGAGCTATGATGTAATCTTAATTCTTATAAATTTTAAGTGTACCAGGGCAACTAGTAGATAATTTTGAGTCCTCACCACTTAATACTGCAGCAGTATTTTTTTTTAAAAAAAAAGAGGTTTAGGGGGACCCCTGCCCCCCTTTTTTTTTGTTCTTGTATTGCATGCTGTTTAATGGGTTTTACAAAGTGTAACTGTATCCAGCTACTGAGAGGAATCTGCTCCAGTATTCCTCCAAGTTCTGGTATCTAGCTTTCAGAGCAGTATCTTTTCTATTCTGTCTTTTCCTGGGCTTTTATACTTACCTTTACTGCTACCTGGGAAGAAAGAACTGAAATGCAGAAAAAGAATGAANAATAGAAGAAATAAAAGTTTTCAGTTTTGTCAACAACAACTTTGCTGATGGTACAGATATACTGATATTGCCAATCCACAAGCTTGGGAAAAGAGCATTTTTATCAAGTAACAGCACAATTGTGCAGGATATAATCAATTCCTTTTAAAGGAGTATCTTGCATTCTGCAGAGCTTGCTTGTTTATTCTACCGCCTCATTTGAGAGGAATTCTTTTACATTCTGTGCTGTTACATTTTATTTTTCAGTTTGTTTCATGTACTAGTCATGATGTTGTAACATAGTTAAAAAAGCTTAGAAATCTGAGGGATTTCACTCAAACCCATATGAAACAATGAATTGCTGCAGAAAGCACTCAATATTTAATTATTTTCAGTAAAACAATTTAATTTTGCTATATATTCACAAATCCTGAAGTTTGTCAACACACCTTAAAGTTCGAAAGGGTAATGAGAAAAAAGAAGTATTTTTTGTTATGGAGTGTATAAGTTTATTTATATTTTTATTCTTCTGCCAGTTTGAGTGAAAATGTTTCAAGTATTTCTTGCCTTACAGTAGTTATTACACATTTGCTGTTATTGTAAAGTGTTATTTGTTAGGAATATCCAAATTAGTATCAAAACTACGAAGGTAATTGTCCTTTCCAATCAAAAAACTTGTGACAAAGAGAAATATTCCTGGAAAAATAGCTCCAATTAATTGATTCAATTATATTTGGATGATATTGCTTGCTACCCTGTGAAAGTGAGAGATTACAAGGAAGACATTCTCCTGAATTACCATCTGCGAACAGTCTCTAATAATTTAATGAACTATTTTGTCAAAGCCTCAATTTGGCAGATCTTCATTTAATAGTTAAACCACTCTTTAGGTTTTTAGTCTTTACTTACAGTGATGATATCTAACTCTTCATGCAGATATGGGTAGTTTCTGAAATTTATAGTTTTGGAAGGAAGAGATGGTTTCTACTAAAATGTTGGGTGCCAATGTAGCCACAGGAAGTAATGACAGCTTCCTTGAACTAATTGTATGAGAAAATAGATGGTTGTGTTTGCGAAACTGCACAGTGGTGATTTATATTGCAACAATTTTTAGCGTTTTTTTTTTTTCAATAAGCAATACATGTTCTAAGCTCTGTTCTTCTCCCTACCTTTCTTGCCTAAACTTTGATGCATTCCATTTTCCGATAAGTAGTGTGGGGATTTTAAGGTTGTTCTTTGTTTTGTTTTAATCTATTGCTCTCTAAGATTCATAGATCAAAGATCCATATGAATGCAGAACCATCAAAAAAGGAGAGAGAGGACTTGGAAGTAAGAGTATTAGTTCAAATATAGAATGCTAATACAGAATTGAACAACTGGCAGGAAATGTGTTTTTAAAATAGTGATTTCACTAATACGTATAAAAGCTGTTGCATCTCAGTGATGTTGATCCTTAACTGAACTGTCTGGTTTCACGTACAAGCTGTGTTCTGTGGGATATTCATTCATCATTGTGGGGATTATTCTACATTAATAGTTTATGTTCTTTACAATGACATGTTTTCCATTGATTCCCGACTTACAAACTAAATAAATTTGAAAAGATCACTCCATTCATCTGAAAATTGAGAGGATCGGACAGTAAAAAGTGACATATATATTCATATAGCAGTTACGTTTTCTGATTAGAAGCTTGTTGCTGCTTAATATGTCTTTAAAAGTGCAGTGTAAGTTTGGAAATGCCTCTGGACCTTGGGTATATCTAGAAAAGGTCTGACTTTGATTCGGAGTTATCCAAGGAATTTGGGAGACCTTCTGGTGCATCTTGAAAAATGGTAGAGGAACCTATCCAAAAAAGACTTCTTGAATAAGAAAGATTTATAGAATGTTGCTCTCCTGCATAAGAATTCAGAAGCTCTTCTTAAGGTTGGAGAATGCTACTGTTTCTGCATCTGTTTTTTGGCACAAGCAGGACTATATTTGTGACAGACAAATATATAAGGATCTGAAAACATCAGAGATCACAGAGATTGTCTAGAAACACTCATATTGGAATCTCCAATGGCAGTTGCTGTATTTGGATTGGGGGGGGTGGGGATAAAACAAAACTAACCAAAACTGACCAAACAAAAAGCTGAAACTCTGTTGTTGCAGTGGAGCAGTAGGTTTCAGGAACAAATCACTCCTCTGCTGCTACAGTCCACCAAAAGGTTCATCTTAGAACATTGTAAGTTTGTTTTCAAGCCACTTTATTTTTTCATGCCCTTCTGGTACAATTTCTCTGTTACCCTCTGAAATGTATGTAGCCTGTTGCTCCAGAGTGCAGTGCTGTTGTAGTAGCCCAGTGGAGAGAATATGATGTTGGGAGCAATAAAGGGAAACAAGAAAGCTGCTTGTCACAAACCTCTGTATCTACTTGTTTCTTAATAACTCCTATGTGCTTTAGACTTGACCTTTTCTTTCCTGACATTCAGTCCCCAGTGGTTCTATGTAACTGAGCAAAAGCGTGGGCTTTCTTTTCTGGGGGGCTGTACACTGGAAATAACGAGGCATCTTTCATGAACTTACCCCAAAAATATTTCCAGTCAATCAAATTTTGCCTGGTAGCACTGTTATCTTCCTGGCTACGGAAGTAAGGCATCCACACTCACACTCGTTGTCAGTTCTCTGAATAAACAGTTTTAGCCAAACTTGCTGTAGCTATTGAAGGTTGTTTAAGTTTTTGGTGAACATGTAGAGCAGAGAAATGGAAATTAATATTTGTACAGAGAGCTTTGTGGCAGTAATATGACCACTTAAAAAGATGGCCATTAATGGTAATGAGTTGTTAGACTCTCTTTTCTAATCAGACCCTAGCTGTGGTATAGCTTTGAGGAAGCAGTCATTACTGCCATTAGAATAATCAATAGCAGTGGTATTGACTAGGTATGAATTTACTGGTGGGCATACTTGTCTCTCACTTACTTAAAATTGGTTAAAAATATGGAGGAGTTCAAAACTGAGTCATAACTTGGCACTGCAGAAGAAGCTTCCTCCCCCACCCTTCTCCCTCCTAATTCCTGCCCTGCCAAGAAACACTACAACTACAGTAGAAGCCTGCAGGAAAGGTTGGATGGAGAGTCTTTATTCAGAAGTTTACTTAGTATAACATAGCTAAATTGAAACTCTTGAAATATATATGTCAATTCAGTCTGAGCATAATTAGGGATGTTTTTATTTAGTAAATAAGCATCAGAAGGATGTGCTGTCTCCGCTAGGGATGCAGTGAAGTTACTTTTACAGTAGAGAGCACTTGGAAATTGTACTGCTGGCTGAGAGTCTCATTCCTGCCCTGTATAATATGTTGCTTCTGCAGCTATGCCATAGTTGGTGTTGAGACGCTGTGAACCATGCCTATTACAAATGTGTCCGTATTTAAGAGCCACTCAACCACTCCCAAGTACTAAAAACCTAGATCAGTTCTGGTGGCTGAGGGGAGGCCTCACTGTGGCCTGCAGCATCCTCACGAGGGGAGCGGAGGGGCAGGCGCTGATCTCTGCTCTCGGGTGACAGCTACAGGACCCGAGGGAACGGCATGGAGCTGTGACAGGGGAGGGTCAGGCTGGGTGTTAGGAAAAGGTTCTTCACCGAGAGGGTGGTTGGGCACTGGAACAGGCTCCCCAGGGCAGTGGTCACGGCACCGAGCCTGCCGGAGTTCAAGAAGCGTTTGGACAACGCTCTCAGACATATGGTCTGATTTTTGGGTGGTCCTGTGCAGAGCTGAGAGTTGGACTTGATGATCCTTGTGGGTCCCTTCCAACTCAGAATATTCTATGATTTTGTGAACAGGGAGCGGTGCTTGGGCATAGGGCTCAGGCTGAACAGTCAGTGAGAACTTCCTGAGCTGGTACTGTCAAAGTTTGGGTGTGGTGAAGCATGGATCCATTAATACAGATAAAGGTTGTTGCAGAAAGCAAACAAACAAACAAAAAACCCATGATAAATACCTCAAAAGTGTTACTTTCAGAGTTGAGGATATACGAAACTTGCCTTGAAACAAGGAGCAGAAAGCAAAAACTGATTATGATGAAGTGGGGAAGGCAAGAAAAAAAAAGTTTTTTGTCATGTTTCTTTGGGTTTAAATTATCCTCTTCTGAATAACAATAAAGATGTGTACGTGCAGGTGCAACTAAATACAACTAACGTTGACTGACTGACTAGTTATATCTTGTCTGCTTTTGAGAGTGGCTTCATACAGCCTTTCCAATTTCAAATATGAGGTCATTTAAATTGATAGCTTTTCAGGCTTAACAATGAAGTAATATGATGCTGAAAAGGGATTTCCCCATTCACAGGGAAATCGGCCTGTCCAAGTTAATGCACAGAGATAACAGTGCGTAAAAATTCATTGTTTTATAATATGTTTGGATTATTCTTTCATTAGGATAAAATTAGTCTTCTCAGAATAAAGCTTATACTTCTGATTCTTGGGCATGGATTTTAAGAATGAAAGGAGTATTAAGGGAGATATCAAGCAAAAAATGTGATGTTTAAGATTACAAAGAAACTGATGTTGAAAGCCTTTGAGTGCGTCGTCTTCTGCAGCTTTATTACAGTATTTTAGAGGAGAGGAAAACAATTAGCTCACTTCTACCTGGAAAGTATGGTGTGTTTTTTTTCTTTCTGTTTTTAAAGCTTTATGCCCAAGACTGAGGTGATGATTATATTTCCAGGCAATTTCTCGTTGTGATTGTGTCTGTGTTGCTCTGCCTGAGCTTGAAATCAAGGTGGTTTTCTGGTTCTTTGTTCATTTGTTTTATACAAACTACTGTACCAATACAGAGGACCAATAGCTGTCTATACCATTTGTGATTGTTCTTTGGTTTTGCTCTAGGTTTTCAGTCAAGACTCTGATTGACCGTTCCTGCTTTGAGACTATAGATGATTCTTCCCCTGAATTTAACAATTTTGCAGCCATTCTGGAACAGATTCTAAGTCATCGACTGAAAGGTATGTTAATAAACTTTGTTACTGGTGATGTTTTTGCTGTGTTTGCTTATATGAAACTAGTCCATAGAAACTCCTTGATGCTGAATGAAAGTGTTGGCTTTCTCTATGTTTCCGTCCCTTTGCTGTTCCCTTCCTGATGGTCAATATTACTGTGGAAAAGTCAAGGAAACAGTTCTTGTCAGAAGTGTTTCTGATGTTCATGTTGGAAGCCTTCTCAGCTGGTAATTAAGCAAGTGGATGTTGCCATGGTGCTGAGCTCTGTCTGCTTTTGTGCTTTATGATAAGGCTATGTTCTGGGATCTGAAAGACGACTGTGGTGTTTTTTGCTTTAACAGAAGATATAGAGGCTGTCTGCAGTGCTGCTGCCTTCCTTGCTTTTGTTGCCTGCTTTTCCAGTTACTGTGTTTAGGTCATTTCATTTCCCCTTGCCCCCCCACAGTGAAGCTCTTTTTTGCTACTGGAATGTAATGGATCTGGATTAAATTGCTTTTGAAAAAGGTCAGTTGTTGATTCTCCTCTTGTGTCAGTCAGATGTTCTAATTCAAGAAAATGTCTGTTTGCATTTCCTGATTGTTCTAGAGGAAGCTGCTTTGCTGAAAGGACAGAGTGTGCCTTAGCAGTAACAGTCACTAGAAAAGGACTTTGGAAGCTTCTCCTCATTTCTCAGTTCTGTGTATGGTTTCTGAAATTGTTTGAGGATTACAAAGGACATCATCTAAATATAGATGTGTAATATGACAATCCGCTCCTTTTTATACTTTTGCTTTTTAATATTCATAACTAAGTTTTGTGAACAATATTGTGTGTAGGCTGACATTTGAGTAGCACAATTACTACCTGCTGTCATTCTGTCAGAGAAGGAAAAAAAATCACACAGTGGGGTAGGAACATAGTGTTTGTCACAGGGTGACAAAGATTATTGGAGTGATTATGGGTATTTAGCGACTTGACACTGCAGGGAAATTAGATTGTTTTCTCTTCCCCCCAAGCCTGCAGTGAAATTAGACTGTTTTCCCCCCAAGCTTTAGTGATGTTTGAGCAAAAATCATTACAAATTTTATTTTTGTTTTTGTTGTTTCCCAGTATTCGTTTGCTTCACAACTTATTATTTGGGACAGGCAGTACAGAGAAGAAGTCATGACAGGTTGGCAAATCAGTTACAGGCAAATGGAATTTGCAAATAAGAAAATATTTCAATAACAAATGGAGAAAATCAAAAAGCTAAATTGTTGTTTCAGTCTTCCCCTTGTAATTACCAGGGAGCTTTACAGAGTTAGGTAAAAATATGGAAAAAGGCAGCAACTTGTGAATCATGTTGCAAATAGGGAATATTTTGGTAATAAGCTGCGAGTAATTATTTTATTCTTTAAAAACCTGACAGGGAATTTGAGATAATAAATGTGCTGTGACTTTTGAAACTTTAAGTGTTTAATATTATACAGCACAGGGCTTGAAAGAAATTGCATTTTATTGATGGAAATGACTAATATGTTTTGAATGCAGACTTTGCGTCAGTGGGAGCACACTAAAAGCAGGCTGGTGATTGCAGTGGGTTGTATAAAATGCTGTAAGGCAGGCAGAACATACATGATATGTTTGTCTATGGTAACATAAATGGCTCCATTGTATCAAAGTTGTTAGGATAATCCCATGGCAGTATGGTTAAACAGATGGTCCAGATTTGAGAGTTTGAGTATAGAGCCATTAACTTTTGTAAGGCCGTGGCAGATAACAATTCTTTAACTTCCATCAGCAATATGAGCAGCATTTTCAAATTGAGTTTTGGTAAATAACTGCTCTGAAGTTGCCAGCTCAGAGTAGCAAAAGGGTCATGCAACAACATTCTTAGTGGTTTGGGTGGTTTTGTTTTTTCTTTCCTCTTCTCTTTTCTTTTCATTGTTTTCTCTTCTCTTTTCTCTCACGCAGTTTACTACAGAATTTTTTTTTATTACTATTTCACTGTCACTTTGTGCTTAGCTGAATGTTTATATTTGAATTAAACTAGTCTTTCTGTTACCTGCCACTGTAAAAAATCATTTTTCCATCTTTCACAGTGACTTCATGCTCCCACCCTTTCCCTGGTATTGGCTTTGGTCCCCACCAGATCTTGTGGTGAGCCAGACCACAGACTGGGAAGTCAAACAGGCAGAAAACCAGTGACTTACCCGATGAACACGCTTCTTTAACCAAAGCGCTCTTTTTCTTAAAAGTGGCTTAGATGTGGGTGTTTGCTTAGTAATAAAATGAGGTTGGCATAGCTAGATCAGCTCATACAACGGAGATGTGTGAATGCAGCTATCTGTTCATGTGATAAAGCAGACTTGGTGCATATGGCACCAAAATAGTTCCAAAAGATAACATAGTATGCCATGGCCAAAAAGTTGGTTACCTCTGTACTACGGTTATGTGTACACCAATGATGAAAGTAGCCGTCAGGAACAGGCCACTGTTGTTAGAAGAGGTGGTCTGGCTCGTGGCCTGTTTTTGAACTATCCCAAGGAAGAGAGAGTGTGGGTAAACATTAATTGTCTTTGCAGGGATTGGAAGCCATTGGCTGCCTTCTGCTCCAGAAGGTGGAGAGAGAATTATCCCTGTGCTGTGTAACGCTATGTGTTGTATACCTGGTACTCTCTAGAAGTGCTGGATTTATTGTGAGTGCAGAGTAGATCCAATATCATAATGAGAAGGGTATAAAGCATGTGTCCTTCCTGTCATTAAAATAAGCCGTGTGGCATGCCTGCTGGCAAGATATGATACTACTGGACAGGACAATTGAAGATCTTGAAAAGGCAGGAGAGAAGGAGTAACAGAAAGAAGACAACTAACTACTCTTATATTCCTTGTCAGGAATAAGAATTTGCATGGTTTCGTAATGCGGCAGGGAGTAGTGTTTTTCCAGGTGGATATACAACATTTTAAGGTCTCTGAACCAAATAAGAGCTATAGTTCTGAATGGGGATTTTACAAATTTGTATACAAATGTATGTGGATTTGATAATCTTTAAAACAAGGTAGGTAATTTCAGGAGCCATTTTTTCATGAACTTTCAGTACTGTGGAGATTCAGCTGTATCTTTTATCTGTCTTGGTGGTGGCTTGTATTCACTCCTGGCCATGGATTTTTCAGGTATCTTTCTGAAAGTGTCCTTTTTATCAGGTCAGCTGAGTAAATATAGTTAGTGCAGATGTGGTAGGGACATCAAAAAGTTGTTCAGCAACAGTACTTGGGATTTGATCACAGATCTATCCTAGCTAATTTAAAACCTGAAGCCAGTTCGAAGTGATGTGTATGTTGTCTTTATTATATCACAATGTTGTACATTTTTCTGCTTTTTTCTATCGCATTGAATTAGTTTTAACTGAATTAGCAAAGAACTACAAAAACTATTGTAGATTTTATAACCATCACCTCTAACATATTTCTATTGTCATGTGTATATATTTGTTGACTGTGTTTTTATTCTAATGTCCTTTACAACAAATGTGTTTACATCCAAACTGCTAGCCGGTATGCATGCCTAGAAATAGTTTTAGTATATAAACTAGGTTCTGTCACTGACAGCATACAAAAGTCGCAAGCAAGATGCACTGTGTAATTTTTGCATGTCATAGTTACTGTGAGCGTACTTGTCATCTGTACGCTTATTTTGCATTTACCACTATAATGGCACAAAAAAATATGCTGTACTGTGCTATTTTGACACTTGCACATCATGCACCTTTTATCCTGTATGTACATTTAGAAGGTATTATAAATACGTCAAAAGTTTCTGCTAGGGTTGTCCACAGAAGCTGCTTATCTCTATCTGTCTTTGATCTATGTTATTCCTATTTTACAGTGACTGGAGTTTGCTTGCTTTTCTTTTTTCTTTTAGAAAACTTCCTGCAAGTAGTAAGCCCCTAGGGTGGTCAGTGCTGCTTGAGTGGAAAGATAAATGTAATAGTTGTCTTCCTTGCCCCATTCTACAAACTATTTGACAAAATGCATGATTAGTAGTCTGGTAGCAGTAATGGTAAATGGCCATATGAGTGATGTCGCTGGTAAATAAAATGTTATCCAGGTTTAACACTATCTTCTTCATAGTAAGGTGAACTATTAAATAATTTATTTCTGAAACATTGACAGACTTTTCTGTGTCTTCAGTGCACATCTTAGCTGTTCCTATATGGTTTTTATTTTACTTATTAGCTTTAGGGAAAAAAAATCACTCATTGCTAATTGCTATTTAATGGAACTTCTTTTTTTTCTTTCTTTTTTTTTTTAAGGAGTGTTAATATAAATCAAAATTCCCTGGATTCTAGTAATATTTTAAAAGCATAAGCAGGGGTTACAAAGGGAAAGAATATGAATTTTGTCTATAGAAGAGAACTTGCGCTTGTAGGCCTAGGTCACAGGAGAGGAAGCGTGGTTCTTTAAGTAAGATGCAGCTGGTAATGCTGCTCATCCTGAGAGAAACAAATCACTGGATAAAAGAGTTAAGGTGATGGTGATGTAATGGGGATGAAAAGGGTGTGTTAAGGAAGAGCTGAAGGCACTACTGTTGTCAAAAAGATGAAGTCTAAGCATATAGCTGTGATGGCCCTTTATTTGGTGTAATAATATTAATGTTATGTTAATGTGTTGTAAGCAGAATAGCTTTTGTTACTAGATTTAATATTTATATGCACATAGCGACCCTATTACTTTTTCTGGCTAAAAAGAAATAGGAGGGCTCTTGTGCATTTTGTGGCTTAGCTCATTCTTCTTTCTTCTGCATGGAGAAAAATCTTAAATGAATTATAATTGTCTTGATGGACTGGGTTTATAAACTAGTGTAAATTTTCAGTGATTCATTCTGGAGCCCAAAATAAAAGAGTATGTACCATGGAAATTCCTCAAAGGAACAGAATGCCATTTTATTACTAATAAGTTGTATTAAAACTTATTATTTGCAGAACAGGCAAATTTTCTGCAAACTAAATAATGGTAAGGGGAAGTTTGGAG
>VXAL01000118.1:0-18174 GCA_013399475.1 Chauna torquata
AGAAAGGAAGAAAGGAAGGAAAGCAAGCTTCAAGAATATAATGTGGGATTGTGACTTTCCTGTGTTAACTGTGCATATTCTGAACTACTAGCCCACAGTGAAGACTGCATGGATTGTCCTTACTCCTCTTTCTGTCATTATTGCAAAATTGAAATGACCTGAGCAGAGTTGATCAAAAGTTGATGAAAGTTTACAGAAATTCAAAAACTTTGCAATGAAAACTGAATGAGATGAATTCCACTGCCTTCAGGACTTCATAGAAAGCTGTTGGGTAACAGAAGAGAATATCTTCTTTGTCTTGTTTATAGCATGGACATGAAAGTATTCTCTGAACATAAAATGAAAAATAAGACCTTCTGCAAACCCACAGTAGAAGGCAAAACACTTTCTACCTTCTTTCCATATGATAATTCTAATTTAGCTTTGTTCTTAAAAGCATTTTATGTTCACCTTCAGTCCCAAAATGCTGTACAGAGTAAGCAGCAGAAGCAGAAAGAAAGAAAGAAAACAAAACCATCACGTTCAAATGATATTTTAAATTAGCCTGCTTGCAGATTAACCTACAAACAAATGAGAAGATGAAAAAGTAAGAGGTGCCTATCCAGACAGGTGACCTGAATAAATAAATGCTTGATAATTTATTCATCTTTGATATTTTCATTGCTAGGAAGAAACCAATGGGGGATAGAAGAAAAGTTACTCAGAGTGCTCACCTTTGCATAGCAAAATTCTAGTCATAAGGGATAAATTTATCAAAATCTAATATTGCAATGATTCTTGGTGACCAGGGGAAAGCAATTACTATTTCTCTTTCTTATACATAGAAAGTCCTCATTCAAAATGTCTGAACACCTCCCAGAGATTTTAAATGTTATCCATAATTATTTCCTTGTCTTCCTAAGACAAAATTTGGTGCAGAAAACATGACAAAAGTAGTGATAAAAACATTTCACTCAGTCTCCTTAGGTGAATTACTATTCTTGGTGCTTTTTTTGGCAAATGAGTTTAGATCTGAAAAAATTTGTCACCCAAAATCATATTCCCTACTAATAATCATTCTTTCTTCCTTTTCTTAAAGAGACTTTCCCCTCATCTCTCTCCTCTCTACTTTCTTTAGGCAGGGGCAATGAGAAATCCCCTGTACAGTGTCCATTTATTAAAAGAAAATAATTCCTACTGGCTGACAGTTCCACTGAACACGACTGTCATGAGACATATAATAATGGTGGCCACATTTCAAAAAAGATCATTTAGATCTAAGTCTAGCTAACAGAATTCTTTCCAAACACTTTTTTATTTTCTTCTAAAATAATCATTTTGAAAGTTTTAAAACAATGTTATAGGTGTACTGGGATTTCTTACAGTGAAATAAACCATTTTTCTGCTGGCACAAAGAGAGAAGAGGAACTAAAATATAGCAAGTTTCACTTCTTTCATGAACAGAACACAGAAATGAGATAGTTAACTTCAGATTACATCCATTTTATCCACAGTAAAAAGCAGATGTGAGATTTATTTATTCTGTATTTCTTTATGCTATTTTTTTGTAGATCTGCAACACAATCTTACCTTATTAAAGTCAGTCAGTTCCTCTACAACCAAATTATTTGCCACCTGAATGTCTGATGTCTATTTCCACTACTTGCACAGAAAGAAAACCTGTCATTTTTTTCTGGCTTTCTCTTAAGGATTATTTGCTTTTATGTCACCTAGATAACTATCTTAGCCTTTTTGGAAACTTGTCCAACCTGAATTATAGAAAATGTGCCAATACAGATGTTACACTAAAGATAAGAAATCAGTGTCTTCCATATCACTCCTGCACTGCTGCTGTGTAGATAGGAGACTCATAGATGAACATTGTAATAGCTGGGACTGACTGAAGTGGAAATTAATCAAATGTAAAATGAACTGTCCATATTAGCAGAAACTAACAGGAATGATACAGAAATTCAGAGTTCGTTATCTTTGCAGAGTTTGTTATATTTGCAGTTTCTATCCTGACAGCATTTGCTGCTTATGTCAGTAATGTATCCACCGTAGCAGGTTTTCATTTAGTCTGGTTTTCTAAAGTCACCCTAAAAATTTGCAACTACTATAGTTCTATATCACCATTACAGTGAGGAACATGACTGGTGACACTCTGGCTAAGCAGTGAGTTCCCTAACGGACAGCAAAAAGTGACAAATAGTCAGTAACAAATACATGGACTGATACATCATCAGGTATGATTTCAGGCTTTCTTAGGATAGTTTCCTGATCTTGAACTTGACTACAAATGTAAAGCCATTTCAGCTAACAATGGCTCTTATTAAAGGGACAAAGGTTTAAAAGAAAATAAAAAAAGTACATAAATGAAAACAAATTAAGACATGACTATTAAATACTTCAGAAAAGTGGGACATGTAACCTTTGTTCAATAGGTGTATGGTCAATTGCTCATGAAAAACAATGTTATTTGCACACAAAATAGGCGTATTTTTCTGAAAGGAAAAGAACAATTTATATTTCCTTCCTCCAAAATAAAGGACTCCATTCTATAATAAAACCACATAACTTACATTAAATAATGATGATAATAACAATAATAATAATAATGATAATAATAATAAAGTACCTAATGGAAGCAAGTCCATATATTTCCTTTTAGTCTATATCTTATGAAATTATTTTCCTCTGAAGCAGCAAAATTTCACAGAACAAACTGATAGTTTCTGAAATCAGATGAGTTGGAAGACATTAGCTTTTTATTTCTCATTATTCATATTTTGTTACAGTTGTGTCAAAGACTGCACCTTTAGTGATATCTGTATAAACATCATGAGAGTACAAACCCTGCCCTGAAGTACTTGACAGTGTAGGAGTCTCCCACAGGCAGTGGATGCAAAATAGAAGGATGTAGAGCGCAGCCAGAGCAAGTGCAGTTAGTTAATATTTCTGAACAAGGCTTCCAAAGTCTCATTTGTCCATCTCTAGTCACAGCTGTGAAAATATTTATTGCAGACTTTAAAAAGATGTTTACAGCACAAGTTTGGGTAGGATGCCCTAAATATAGAGTGACGTAGTCTATGCAATGATTTGGAGAGCTCTCACAGGAAGTTCCCACCCCTGCTGCATTCCCCAGCAGCTAGGCTACCACTGTGACAGCTGCAATCACCCACTGCGGTGCTTGTCGTATAGACAAGGCCCCAGAGTACTACCTGCTGGTGTGAACACAAGTAAAATGAGGTGATACAGCCTTTGGTTTGCAGTCAGAGCTCTAAATAATCTCAGTGGATTGTCATTGTGTGGGTTACCTCTAAGCAACAATGTCCAGCCTTTCTTCTCCATCATAAGTTTAGAGGTTACAATTCTTCTCAGAGTTTACAGGGCATTTCTCCCTTTGTGTGTGTGTGTTTTTTGTTTTTTTGTTTTTTTTTTTTTTTAACATGAATGATTCTGAGTGATCCAGTATCTAAAAATTAAGCCAGAAAAGACAGAAATTGTACTTACACTAACAAGGCATTATTACCTTGCTCCATCTTTGCCATGGCACAGCAGCACAAAGAGACAAACTGACAAGCACGAAGGACAAGCAAACCTCTCTACGGTTCTTCTGACTACTTATGATAGAAAAAGGGGGATACCATGTTTCAGGTACAAACACCTTATGCTGTAACACATACAGAATGCTGTCACAGGGCCCAGAATTATCTTTTGTATTAGAAAACAAAACAAAACAAAAAATCCAAATATGTGAAGTTAACTTGTCTTGTAACAGAACAGAATATATACATTTTACTGAAATAATTAAGATATTCTTTTTTTATTTTCTTTCCATGAATGTTACACTCTTGTTTTTCTATGCCATGTCTTCACATATCTTCTCCCTTGACACATCATTTTTTTTTATTTTCTGGTTCCTTCTCCTTTTCTTTCCAGGTCTATTCCATTCTCATATTTCCACCTTTGCATTTCTAATTTTGAAGTACCTGTTTAAGAATAGAATAGAATAGAATAGAATAGAATAGAATAGAATAGAATAGAATAGAATAGAATAGAATAGAATAGAATAGAATAGAATAGAATAGTTCAGGTAGAAGGGACCAACAAAGATCATCTAGACCAACTGCCCGACCACTTCAGGGCTAACAAAAAGTTAAAGCATATTAATGAGGGCATTATCCAAATGCCTCTTGAACACTGACAGGTAAGGGTTGCGTCATCAGCCACCTCACTAGGAAGCCTGTTCCAGTCACCACCCTCATGGTAAAGAATTTTTTCCTAATGCCCAGTTTGAACCTACCCTGGTGCATCTTTATGCTGTCCCACGTGTCCTGTCCTCAGTTAGCAGGGACAAGAGCCCAGCACCTCCCTCTCCACTTCCCTCCTCAGGAAGTTGCAGGGAACAGTGAGGTCATCTCTCAGCCTTCTCTCCTCCAGTCCAGACAACTCAAGTGTCCTCAGCATCTCCTGACGAGACATGCCTTCCAGCCCTTTTACCAGCTTTGTAGCCCTCTTCTGGATGCTTTTAAGGACCTTAATATCCTTTTCATATTATGGAGCCCAGAACTGCACGCAACACTCAAGGTGAGGCCACACCAACACTAAATCTAGCAGGAGCATCACCTCTTTGGACAGGTTGGAGATGCTGTGTGTAATGCACCTCACAATGCAGTTTGCCCTCCTGGCTGCCAAGGCACACTGCTGGCTCATGCTGAGCCTGCTGTCAACCAGCACCCCCAGGTCCCTTTCTGCTGAGCCGCTCTCCAGCCACTCCTCTCCCAGTCTGTACCTGTGCCTGGCACTACTCTGTCCCAGTTGCAGAACCTGCCATTTTCCTTTGTTGAACTTCATGCCATTGCTGATTGCCCAGGGCTCCAATGTATCTGGTTCCCTCTGCAAGGCCTCTTGTCCCTCTAGGGAGTCAACAGCACCTCCCAGATTGTGTCATCAGCAAACTTGCTGAGGATGTATTCAACACCTGAATCCAGATCATTGATAAAAATATTCAACTGGCCCTAGAACTGAGCCCTGGGGAACTCACTAGTGACTGGCTGCCAATCAGTTGTAGCCCCATTCACTACAAGCCTTTGATCTCTACTGTCGAGACAAGTCTCCTCAGCATTTGGCTGCAGTAAGAGTTATGTGATAAACGCTATAATGTTATTCAAATACATTAAAAAAAAAAAAAAATTGTTAAGAATCAAAATCCGTAGACCTTTGAGTGACTAGACATTGAAACAAAGGGAAAAATCATACAGTCACTAAATCTTTCAATTTGTCAAGCTTAGGTTTGTATACAAAAGCAAATAAAAAAGAGAAGTGAACACAGAAGACTTTTTACAGTGATGAAAATATTTTATTCTAGAACCTAATAATTAGACTACTATGTAACTGGCAGTGTTCCAGCTTGTGGTCCATAAATCCATGAGCCCACCAAAATTATATTTTAAAGTTACATATACACCATGTGGAAAGATAACTTTATGAAATTTCTCAAGTAGTTTTCATGTCTTCTGGAAAATGTATGGATATGAAATTACAAGAGGATGCAATTCCTGACTTTTAAGGATTTCATGCATGATTTCATTGGTTTAAAAACAAGAACAACAACAAAACAAAAGCAAAACAAATAAACAAACAAACAGAAAAAAATCTAGGTATATCACAGAAGCTGGCCACATTGTAACCATGGAGTTCCCAGAGTATGAAACCCATCCGTGTTCCTTGATAGGTCGTTTACCTGACACAGGAAGCAGACTATTCCAGTGCTTGAATAATAGAAATGTATTTAAAACTTCAGTTTCCATCTTTCTGAGCATATATGTCTTCCTGCCATGAAATCCTCTGACACCAAAGCACAGTCATAGCACCACTGAGATAAGAGTCCTGTCAATATATCCACCGTGTTTTAAATGAGGTAACTGGGGCTTTAGCCGTTCAGTTCGAAACAAGTGCATTGATTATAAAGGAAGACGGACATTATGCTGCCTAAACTCTAATTAGCATTAACATTTACAACTTTTACTTTCAGTGTAAGGCTTTTGGAAATGTGTTTGGACATTTATTAATGAAAGAAGACAAAGGAATAGAAAAGTTTAAAATGAAATTGGATTCCTTATTCTGCATGTCATCCTCAACATGATTTTTGTTATCACTTAGGAAAAAAAACAGAATCCTGGTTCATCTGGACACACTTATTTGGATTGTCTGTATTTGAGACTCTGAAATGTGCTGGAAACCATCTCATCAAGATAGTAAGCTAACGTCAATAAAAATGGAAATAAAAAGTTTTCAAGTGTCATTCAGTTTGACTATGCCTAACTGTAACTTTGCACAAGAAGACAGGGTCAATTTTCATTTAGTTTGCTTTCTGTGTTAAATCCCATCTTTTGCATTTTCATAGAAATATAGAAGTTTGTTTGTTTGTTTGTTTTTAAATTTATAACCCAAACCAATGGTCTAATGTACTTCTATGACACCATCCTCAGGATCCACAGATGTTCAGACACAAACCACAAAAAAAAAAAAAAACAGTAATCTTTTATCCTGCTCTTTCCCCAAACAGTAACATAACATCAGTTTTTTAGTTTCCACCTGGTTAGTTACAAGCAGATATTAGAAAACATTTAGTTGTGTTCTAACTCTTAAAATAAGAGAGAATAATTTTCAAAAACAGAATCTAAAGCAACAAAAATTACTTTAAAAAGTTATTGTAATAGGAATCCTAGGAAACAGGATCCATGTAAACAGGTGATAAAGATGAAACTACTGAGAACTGAGAATAATAAACTAAGTAGCAAAAAGAGAGTGAATATTTTTAAGAGAAAACTTTTTCCTGTTCTTTGATGGTTCTTTGATGTCCAGACATGGTTATTATTTATTTATTTATTTATTTGGTCATGGTTATCACTCTGTGCAGCCAGTCTTATACGTGGATTTTTTTTTCCTTAATTAGGTGTGTTCAGGAGTTCAACCATAAATTATAAAAAGACAAGAAAAGTCCCGAAAGAGAGTCAGTAACAGTAAGACCCACTGGAAGGGGTTGGTATGCTGCCTTCCGCTTCCCTTCACACTGGTCTCCAACTGGGAAACCTTCACTGTAGTCCCCTCTCACTGCTCTCTTCTGTCTCCATGTCCCTTCTGCCCTTGACTTCTTGCTCTTCTGGGAGACCTGGAGTCTCACAACTTCAGTGTAGAAAGGATCTTTAAAGCTACCAGCTTCCACTGATAATGCCTCAGCTGTGGAGAGCTAGTTATCTGCCTAGGTGCAGAAAAAGGTCAGGGAGAGGAAAAGGTTGTAAGAGGCCTGGCACAGCAACTTTGTTTGAGCTTACCAGTTCAGATTGTAAAGTGTTGCTCAGGTTGAAAGTATAAACTTCAAGGAGGAAATAGTTGGTTATAAAATTAAGTTATATCTGGTGGTCTGGGGCAGCTAGTTCCCAGCTAAGTGTAACATATTAGTGTGAGGATTCACCTAACTGTATTTTGGAAAGCTGGTTCAGAAGCGACTGATGGAATTAATTTTGGAGAGCTATAAAGATCAGTGGAGAGATTCAGCTCATCTACCTATAGATATATAAACACAGGGTGTCTAACCTAATGTACATGTCTAGGCTTCTGGTACAATCAGAGAAGGGAATAAGGACCTGTAAGTCATAATACTGATTCATTCAGTTCCCAGACACTTGTTAGGACAAGATAATGTGAGAAGGTACCTGGTCTCTCTGCTTTCTATAAGGACAGCCTAGACATCCAATGCAGTCTAGATGCCATTTAGATTCCTAACATGATNGCAGTCAATGAAACTGTGAATTAAAATGGTTGAAAACAGATCAACCAAAAGATGGCAAGGAAATGCTAAATACAAAAGTTTATGTTGTTCTGATACCTGGAATGAATAGTGGGGTAAAATTAAAAACAAGACTGTAATTGTTTACTTTTCCATTCCCATAATAACAAATATATTTCTTATATTTCTTAGTATTATAAGATATATTTCCTAAGAGAGGGTATTTTCTTAAAGCATACTTAGCTTTTTGCTGACAAGGGGACAATATGTATTATCTTCCATGCTAAAGCGGAAAATAGGGAGAGAAAGCATAAAGAAAGAATTAAATAAAAGATTCCATGCCAGGGATTTGTAAAGCTTTAATAAAAATTAAATATTGGACTAGTGGCAAACTATTAGATTGGAGTGATGACAAAGTATTGCAGTATAGTGGTGTTCCTTGTTAGAGCTCAGTAACTAGTTCCAGATTTTTTTTTTTCTTTTTTTTTTTCCAGGCCATGTTATCAGTGTAGAGCCATATGGAAAAGATTAGCTCAAACAATGGCTCAAAACAGTATCATTCTTTGGAAAACTTTTGACTTTTCAGTCAGAGATGGGTCTGTGCTGTAAAGAGTCTAATGACGTTTATAACATCTGAATAGGGGCAATATCCACATATCATTTATCTGTTTAGAAACATATTAATGATTTCTGTAGTACCTGTGAAAGTTGCTGACATTAAGGTATTTTTGTAACATTTGTAATGTAACAAATCATTATTATTCTAATTTTACAAAAGGAAGATCAAGGTACACCACTGTGGCTGTGATTTATCCCCCCTAACTACAGCCATCTTGAAGTTAATAGTTCAATGTCTCCTTGTAGTTTATGTTGCTGTCTAACATACAGTGATATGGCAATTTCCCTCCTGGTGAGAGGGAAGTTCATCCTACTTGTGCACTTATCTGAGGATGGGATAGCTCCCATCACTGAGTCAGGGTGACTAGTTCTAGCCAGTTCTGGCATTGAAATGGAGGAGGTTATGAGAGTAATACTGTTTTATATAACTTGTCTAATATTAAATAGGAAGTTTATATGAAGCTGACATTTCAAATACAAGCATGTCTTTTCAATTTTTAGAGTATATGTCTTAAACTAGAAACTGCTTCTCTAGGTCTCCCAATGTTATCATACAAACAGTCAAGAGCAAGTATCTTATGGACCTGTGTCTTGGTACATTCAACCATCTGGAGTGGGCTACACAGACCAACTAGCAGCTTTTCCATGAAATCAGGTAACTTGTGGTGATTTACAAACACTTTTGCACTGTGGTTCTGTTTTTTATAATGAAAAACTTTAGAAAAGTTGTGAAATGCCTTGAATAATAATCTGTTTATGGGGATGGGAAGGAGTGTCAGAAAAATAATTTACAGGGAACACTAAAATATGCTATCCAAGTGCTACCCAAAAAAGATTTCACCTAACCTACCCCCAGGCTGAAGATGCCATCACAACTTCAGGATAAATTCTGCTTCTGGCATATGCTCCAGTGATACAATGATAATGCAGAAAGAATGGACCCAAGTTATGTGCTTCATGTCCTAAACAAAATAAAGTGACTGCAGAGAAATATCATGAGACCAGAACTCTGTTATACAAATGGTTTGCAGTATTTCAGCCACCCACAGGCACCCTCAGTAGCACCCACATGTCAATTTTGGCATGAATCAACACCCTTACCTGGAAACAACTTCTTCATTGGATTTATTCTTCAAATACTATGAAATGTAGGTCACAGAGGTTAATGCACTTCACTTCAGTTGCAATCACCTGAGCTGCATTCTTTAACTGACGTGTAAGGTAATGTTAAAATCGGCCAAGTACAAGTATGATCTGACTAAGATAACATAACTTAAGCAGTGTCCATATTCCAGGAGTACATGAATTGGGTAATCCAGCTAGCCAATAGGTAGATTTGACAACATAAGAAAACACTTAACTGATGTAACATTTTCTTCTTACACATGATATGACCTAGCATGCATCACTGCAGAGGGTTCAGAAGGTTAATCGCTGCTGAATGTATTACATGTTGTTATATATAGTAGCTGTTTTAATCTTCTCTGCTGTAACATTGATTGCTGCTGAGACCAGTTTATTTCTGATTTGTTTACTCAAATAAGTTAGCGATGCCAGTAAAGGAGCCAAAAATGACAAAAATCATACTCTTAAAAAATGTGGTTAAATCCTTTCTAGATTAGGAAGGATTTATTTTGTATGCAAATGTGTGATTTCAACTGAGTGGGTCTACCAGTCTTCTCAGTAATGAAGATGGAACTTTGAGCTTTTCCCAGGTTGTTTTTATTCCAGGAATGCAGACCCCTGTAATTGCATTACTTCAATAAGGCAGAGCTGTGCTTGTGCGTTTAGCTGCTACCAAGAAAGCAACATCTGGATAAGGAGTGTGGTGATCAGTCAGGGGTTGTTGTGCACAAAATAGAATAATGATTCCAACTTTTCTAGCTCAGTTCCTGGCTTTCTTATCTGCATTGTGGTCCTCAGCCACATTAATTAGCAATGTGTTTCCATAGCTTGACGTGCTAGACAAGGTATTGGTCTACAAAGAAGTACATAAACCCTTGACTGGCAAAACATCAGGTAAAGCTCTGTTCTAGTTCACAAGGTAGTGAATCTCTCACCTAAAATAATGATGTTTACTTTAGAAATGTTAGAATCAAAACAGGGGAAAAAATAAGGGACATGAAATTTAGCTTGGCTGTTACCATTCATTTTTGACTGAACTACTTCTCCAAAACACAGCAACAGGGATCCCCAAGTTACTATCACAAAATCACAGAATAGTTGAGCTTGGCAGGGACCTCTGGAGGTCATCTGGTCCAACTCCGCAGATCAGCTAGGGCCACCTAGAGCAGGTTGCCCAGGACCATGTTCAGATGGCTTCTGAATATCTCCAAGGATGGAGGCTCCACAGCATCTCTGGGTAACCTGTGCCAGTACATGGTCAACCTCACATTAAGGAAGTGCTTCCTGGTGTTCAGAGGGAACCTCCTGTGTTTTAGCTTGTGCCCATTGCCACTTGTCCTGGCACTGGGCAAAACTGAAAAGAGCCTGGCTTCATGCTCTTTGCACCCTCCCTTCAGATGTTTATAGACATTGAAGAGATCCCCTCTGAGCCTTTGTTTCTCCAGGCTGAACAGTCCCAGCTCACTCAGCCTCTCCTCATAGGAGAGGTACTCCAGTCCATCATCTTGGTGGCCCTTTGTCACACTGTCTCCAGTATGTCCATATCTCTTTTCTACTGTGGATCCCAGAGCTGGACACAGCACTCCAGGTGTGGCCTCACCAGTGCTGAGCAGGGGGGAAGGATCTCCTTTGACCTGCTGGCAATACTTTGCCTAATGCAACTATTAGCCTTCTGTGTGGCAAGGTCACATTCCTGACTCATATTCAACTTGGTGTCCACAGGGACCCTCAGGTCCTTTTCTGAAAATCTGCTTTCCAACTGGGTGGCCCCTGGCATGTAGTGGTGCATGGGGTTGTTTCTCCCCAGGTACATGACAGCACTTCTCCTTGTTGAAGTTCCTTGGGTTCCTGTCAGCCAATGTCTCCAGCTTGTTGAGGTCCCTCTGCACAGCAGAATGACCCTTTGCCATATCAGCCACTACTCCCAGTTTTGTCTCATCTGCAAATCTACTGAGGGTATGATCTACCCCAGCATCCAGATCACTAATGAAGATGTTAAGACAGGACTGAACCAAATATTGTCCCATGTGGTACACAGCTAGTAAATGGCCCCCAGCTAGACTTTGTGCAACTGATATGCTATTTTTTGTCTAGCCTACCAGATAGCTCCAGTAGACTGCGTTCCACTTACAATATATTTTAATAAAACAACAGAGTATCTGATGTTATCCACTTGGTCTTGGGAAGATTTGCATTTTTTTTCTTTACGCTTGTCTGGAGAGGATCACTGAAGTTTGAAAAAATATTTCTTTCAATAGGTTGATAATTGAGAAGCAATGTTACAATAAGACAACTGTGGAAGCAGGCCTAAAAGTTGGCCAGGGACACAGCAACATCACAATCAAGAGACAGATGAGCTGAGCAGACAGGTCTGCAGATCCTGAGTTATCAGGAACAAAGTAGTATATCTGCTGGAACAAGTTCCCTTATGGTGCTGCTCTGCCATAGCAAGCTCCTTCGTAGACCAGTTTGTATCTGCTCTAAATGTATCTGAGCCCTAGTACCTTTGCGTGAGGTCAGAGTTCATACTGTGCGAGGGCTAAACGTTGTCTTCTATAGGTGCAGAAATAATCCGCTTCTGTCTGACCCAAATCTACAAAATAGACTGTGTGTTTAATCCACAGCACAGCAAACCTTTGAATTTTGTAGAGGCATAGTTAGAAGATGCTGAGAATACTTCTTTTGTGTCTCAAAGACAAAGTTAAGATTTTTTTTTTAATTAATTATGCCTTTTATTACTAGTTGAAAAATCATCTAGCTCATTATTTTTTGTCAGATTCTATTTCTAGTGGAATGACCAGCCCTTGTTATTAGCATATGTAGTTTATATACCTAGTTTATTGATAATAAACACCATTTAAAAATTTTGGCAATATATCATAGAATCATAGAATATTTCAAGTTGGAAGGGACCCACAAGGATCATCAAGTCCAACTCCTGGTTCCACACAGGTCTACCCAAAAATTCAGACCATATGACTGAGAGCACAGTCCAAACGCTTCTTAAACTCTGACAGGCTCGGTGCCATGACTACATCCCTGGGGAGCCTGTTCCAGTGTGCGACCACCCTCTCGGTAAAGAACCTTTTCCTGATATCCAACCTGAACCTCCCCTGTCGCAGCTTGACTCCATTCCCTTGGGTCCTATCGCTGGTCACCAAGGAGAAGGGATCGACGTCTGCCCCTCCACTCCCCTTCGTGAGGAAGCTGCAGGCCACCATGAAGCCTCCCCTCAGCCTCCTCTTTTCCAGGCTGAACAACCCAAGTGACCTCAGCCGCTCCTCATATGTCTTCCCCTCTAGGCACTTCACGATCCTTGTAGCCTTCCTCTGGACACTCTCCGATAGCTTCACGTCCTTTTTGTAATGCGGTGCCCAAACCTGCACACAGTATTCAAGGTGAGGCCGCACCAGCGCAGAGCAGAGCGGGACAATCACCTCCCTCGACTGACTAGCAATGCCGTGCTTGATGCACTCCAGGATATGGTTAGCCCTCCAGGCTGCCAGGGCACACTGCTGGCTCATATTCAACTTGCTATCTACCAAAACCCCCAGAATCCTTTCTGTGGGGCTGCTGTCCAGCATCGTGTCCCCCAGTCTGTATGTGTAGCCAGGGTTGCCCCTTCCCAGGTGCAGGACCCGGCACTTGCTCTTGTTAAACTTCATACGGTTGGTGATTGCCCAGCTCTCCATTTTGTCCATATCTCACTGCAAGGCTTTTTCACCCTTGACAGAGTCAACAGCTCCTCCCAATTTAGCAACATCAGCAAACTTACTCAAAACACCTTCTAGTCCTACAGCCAAATCATTTATGAAAACATTGAAAAGAACTGGCCCTAAAATGGAGCCCTGGGTGACCCCACTGGTGACTGGCTGTCAGCCCAATGTAACCCCATTTACCATAACCCTTTGAGCCCTACCCATCAGCCAGTTGTTCACCCATCGCATTATGTTTTTATCTAGCTGTATGCTAGACAATTTGTCCAGTAGGATTCTATGAGAAACCGTATTGAAAGCTTTACTAAAATCCAAAAAGATTACAGCCACTGGCTTCCCTTGGTCAACTAGATGGGTGATTTTATCATAAAAGGAAATCAAATTTGTTAAACAGGACCTGCCTGTCACGAACCCATGTTGGCTATGAAAGATATTGAAAGAATCAAAAGACTAAGTAGTCTTGCTAAGTCTAGTTTCACAGAGACTCAGAGCACAGTTGTTCATATGTATAAATACTTAAAAAATTTCATGCCTCTATTCTACATGCTTAGTAACCAACAAGTTGTTGAATGTATTCATAAACAACTTGCATATACTCGTTACTGTGTGTGTAAATAGCTGATTGATATGCATAATTGATATAACTATGCAGTAGCAATTTAGGATTCAAATCATGTTTTCATTCTGCATGTACATTACAGCTTTTAACTTTTGCAAAAATTCAGTGTTAAAATATTCAAAAAAGATTGAATAAAAGTGTCATTGTAGCTGAATGAATAGGATAAATCATTAAAATGTCTTATGAGTAGGAAAATAATAATAAAATAGCCCAGATACATGATTTGTAAATATTTGTAATTAAATGCAGAGCTAAAGTGCTGTCAAAATTCTAACATCACATTCTGAAATGTGAACTTTCTTTAAACACACAGTTTTCCTGTGCTTTCTCAAGAATGAGATACAGTTCCCAGACAAAAATAGGTCATATTAAAATAAAGACAATCATTGCAATGAACGAATCAATAAATGGATGAAAATCAAAGTGTACAATTTCTTGTGTAAGATTTTAGTGCAAAAGCAGCAGTACATTACAAGCAGAAAGAAATCAGTTATTGACAAGAAATTACGTGAAACTGAACGTGTTTCATTCACCATGGAAGTAAGTAAACATTCCTGTAGTCCCTGGATTTTCATGAGATCAAAGCTCTTTCCCTGGTGGCTCATTGTACAGCTAAGATTTTTTCCCCTACCCTTGAAGATAAAGCATCATGTTTAAGTCTTTTACTGCTGGTAGAAAACAAATCTGATTGCACACCTTTAATAACAATGCTTGCTTTGTTAGGTAAGGTTTGAAGTAATGTTTGTGAGGAGTGCACATGTGGTCATACTAAGCCTATTAAATATCTCTGAATTATATATAAACATGGAGAAGAAATTAATATATTAGTAAACTACTTAGCAAAGTTATTTGTAACTATCATGGCCTAAACAATACAAAATATGTTTACACATGTCTCTAATGTATTTTACCAAATCAACTTATACAATGGGTGAAAACAGATAGGCTTTTGTCCACATAACTCCTCTGAGTCCAAATGCAGAAGAGGCAAGCCTCAAAGCTATAGGAGATGGAGACCAACTGTTGTGCTACAGGCAGTTAAACCTCAGGTTGATTATCCCAGTACATGCCTATGGCCAATAACAGAAGTGAAGAAAATAAGTGCTAGAACTGACAATATATAAAGTAAATCACCTGGTTTCAGACAAATAGTGATACAGGGACTTCCTGAACTCTCTCTGAAGCACCATCCATTACTTCCAGTGACTGTGTGCTCTGCAAATTTCCCTGATGTCTTTCAAAGCACTTTAGTACACAGTTTTCAGGCTTGCCTCTTCTCCTTTTGGACCCAGAGGAGTTATGTGGACAAAAGTCTCTCTGGTTTCACCCACTGTATAAACTCATCTGGTAAAATGTATTAGAGATACACATGTAAACATATTTTGCATTGCTTCAGCCATCATAATTGCAAATGACTTTGCTAACACTTCTGGCTTAGAACAAGAACAAAGCAGTCTTTCACTTTTTACCTGTGTGCTTTGTGAGAAATAGTTTTGTTTGTTTTGGAACATCTGCCTGATAAGTTCACCATGTGATCTAATTTTTGAGATGATATGAAACTACTTGTATTCATGGATCTACAAAGGTCTCTTTACCATACTCATTCCCATGTTCCAATCTGCTTTTTTTTTATTAGTTTCTTCACTTCATTATGGAAGCAATTCCACAGTTCTGATCATCTCGCTGCCCATATCCATATTTTCTTAGTTCTGTTTTGCCTTTCTAAGATGATGGACCCAAACAATGCTTTATATGAGACAATTTATACAGTAGGTTAATAGTGTTTCCTGTTTTGTTGCTATTTTTATCCTAATAAATCATAATGGTCTACTTAATTTTTCAGCTGCTTAAGCTAGTGTTCTCAAGTAGCTATACATGGTGGCTATTGGAGCTTTTTTTCATAGGTAACAATATCCCATTTACGGCAAATTACTGTTTATTTATAGTTAGGATTTTTTCTCTCTCATTGGGTTTACTACTTTGAGTTTTCTAACACTGATATACATTTGGCATTTTTTACCCAGTCCTTCAGTACCAAAAGGTCTTTTGCAACTTTTCTAGTCACTCTTATATTTTTCCGTTCTGACAAATTTGGTATCTTCAAACTTTATCTTTCATGTGCTTGCTCCAGAAATTTTTTGAATATGTTCAGTACAATGAATTGTGCTTAGTCTTATCCTTTGTGCAATGTGATACTGTTCTTTCATTAGGAGGTATTTAAACTTCACTCCTTTCGGTATTAAACTCTACAAGATATGTTTGATACAATGAGGAATGCAACGTTTTTTCTGTTTATGGTAGAAAAACAAAATCAGTGTTTTCAGGAAAAGACACTTTCAATATTCTGGTTTAAAAAACAAACAAAAGAACAAACAAACACATTTCTTTTCTGTATACGTTCAGTAACCATGAAAACCAAGAAAAATTCTATCAGTTTCAAAGACTCTCTGCAAAGTAGGTTAACCTCTACAGAACCTGTTCAGGCTGACATACTGGTGGACAAACTTTCTCTGATTAACTAAGCTTATTAGCAAAGGAGATTGCTCAATTGTTAATTCAATTGAGTGTGAAAGAAATTTTAAAGTGTTCTTATAGGAAAAATAAAGGTTTTAATTTGTACTGTAAATAAACGTGGTTTTGACTGCATTCAATCTAATCTGGGAATTATTTTGTATTGGAATCTGTTAGAATTAAATTTTGCTTCATAAAAGTGCTAGCTACATAAAAAGACAGAGAAATCAGAGTTTTCTAGGAAAAATAATAACTGTTTCAACTTCAGGTGACTGTATTCCAGGTGAGTGTCTGTATCGTAGTCACAGTTGCAGTTCAGTAGAAATAAATTATGGAAGACTTGCCAGTGAAAATAAAGTCACAATCTATTTTTACATTTTTGAAGCCTGAAAGAAGGAAGTTCTAAGAATAGGATAGATCTGAAACAGGAAAGCTCTGAGAAGGCCAGAGGGTTTCCAAAAGTCTAGGACTTGCGGAAACAGAGCAAGTCTGCTTGCACATACTTTTCACAAAGCATCACTTTGTAAGTTGGAAAATGAGCAGTTCGTTACTTTGAAAATGGTGGCGTATGGGGCCACCACAGAGTGTGCATTATTCTGCTACTATTACGTGTCTGGTCAACTGTTACAAGGTTTTCTCTGAATTCATACCAATGTGCTTTGGGGGAGTCTGTGTGTGTGCGCGCACACGCATGTGCATGCATGCACATGTGTGTGGAGGAGTGTCTCCATGGCTTATAAAACATGCAAAATCCACAAGCTAACTGCTTCTCACAAACATTATGTGCATTTTCTAAACTGCTTTCGAAGTACTATAAAATCTTGAGACCACCTAAGTGACTTTTTTGCTACAAAGCATGAGATGAGCAACTTGAAATAAATCTAGCAGCACTGGAAGACTCTGACTGTCCTGTTTCCCATAGCCAAGCTCACTTTCACATGAAAGGAAATCTGCAAGCTGTAATGAAATTTTGAAAGGTACACAATCAGCTCTTCTTGGAAAGAACAGTATTCAAACAATGCCCAGCATATTTATAGTTCCAAACAACGAAGATATTTATATGTTTGTCAGAGCAATCACTATCAAGTATCTCTGCATGATCATTTTTCTCTTTTTCATGTGTTGTCTGATAACTATGTTAGTCTTTAAAATCTACCCCAAGATTTTTGTCTACGGATAAAATTATTTAGTTCAATGAATTAAATGCCTTAAAGGAGACAGGGAAGAGTCACATTTTATCAAGTACAATAAAGGGATTATAATGTTATTTTTTGAACCTTAAGCCTCACTATTTGGAAAAAAAAAAAAGAAAAAAAAGAGAGAGAGAGAGAAAGGAAAACACAACATAATAAAATGGAAATTTCAGGGGAGGTAATAAGTTCTCTTTTTGCTGAAGTATTATAAAATCTGGAGACTTTTTCAGATTTTTTTACCTTCCTCAAGACTGGCACATTATTTTTTTCCAAAAACAGTTTTAAACCTTCCTATACATTTTAAGAGCTCATTAAATTGCCCTTATAAGGCAGAACAAATCCTAACTATACCATTTAATTTGGCACTAAAACAATAGGAAAATGTCAGTTTAGAGTTTCTGTTATTAATATCCTTGGTCTCCTAAATACTGATTTGTAAATTAAATATCTAGCAAATACAATTTAAACTAAATTTCTTGCTGGTCTAACATGATGTATTCCTTTGTATGTCTGTATTGGGTTTACGTGGTAAAGGTTGGGTAGCAGGGGGGCCAAAGGGGTGGCTTCTGTGAGAAGATTCCAGAAGCTGCCCCATGTCAGATAAGAGCCAGCTCCAGC
>VXAL01000118.1:27213-40155 GCA_013399475.1 Chauna torquata
GCATATTAATCTGTCTTCAGAGAAACTTTCAGCACAAAGCCTGATAGCTATAATAATTTAAAAATATTTAAAATTTCCTTGTGGTACATTATGAGGGTGGCTATTGGGCTTTCTCATTTTTTTTCTTTTACACAGATTCTGCTTTGTAGTCTAGTTCAGCACAAAGCCTGATAGCTATAATAATTTAAAAATATTTAAAATTTCCTTGTGGTACATTATGAGGGTGGCTATTGGGCTTTCTCATTTTTTTTCTTTTACACAGATTCTGCTTTGTAGTCTAGCCTTTCTATTTTTTCTATGAAGAACATGAACTCACATTTTACAATGTATATCATGGGAGCAGCAAGCCATTCTGAAAATGACATCTCAGCTATAACTCTTCTGTACATGTTTTCAGTTAGTCATTAGGTGCCTGAACTATTCCGTGCCAGTTAAGCTGGTTCCCCTGAGGGGGTTTTGCCTATTATAATTTTTTAAATATCAGTTCCAATATTCCAGGAAATCCTTGGCTGAAAACCTAGAATAAAAGTCTGTGGTTAGCTCAGTATAGTTAATGAATCTAAATGCCCTCCTAAAGAGGGAACTTGCATGTTTTGGGCTGAAAAGAAAACACTGAACACTAAATAAGTATTATGGTTGTTTGGTATTCTCTGGAAAATGGGTTTAAGGGAGAAAGAATAAGAAATTTCTTTAACCTTCAGAGGTATTTTATAAACCTGATAGCCACACATAGTTTTAAAATTTAATATTTCTATGTGAAAATATAATCAGGAGTTTTGTTTTTCCAGTGCTCTGAAAGAACATTTTTATTGCAGAAATATGTAACTTCCACAGCTGTGCAGACTTTGTATTCACCTTCAGGACATCAGAAAGGGGATTTATAATTAGCTATGGTTGTTTTTTGCTGTTGTTGTTTTGTTTTGTTTTGTTTAAGTCACACAATTAAAAGAAAAAATACGTTGTTTTTTAAACTGAAGTTTCAATAAAAGTAAACACATCTATAACAAACAAACCAGTTACTGTGGCAACTATTTCCCACTATCCCCTAAAACCCACAAATAATGGAAAAACAAACAAACAAACAAACACAGAAGTTATAGAAGCTATTTTAATACATCAAAAATTGATTTTTTTTTTTAATATGGCATTGCAGATGAAGTCATTCAAGCAAACACACTTCTTTAAGTGATATTAAACCATAGATAAAAGAATAAATAAAAAGTAGAGCAGAATGATTTTTTTTGGGCTAAGCTGTAAATTCTTCTTAAGTATTGTAAGTACTATTTCACTTTTACTCAACCCCAAAACATTTTGCCAATATATATTAGCTTCTATTTTCATAAACTTTCCAAACATCTCTTCTTCTATAATCTCATGAATCTTCTACTTAGCTGAAGTCGTCTTTCCTAAGTGAGATATATTCTTAGAAGAAAGCTACAACATAAAAGTGACAAAACAAACGAAATAAAGACTGCACAATAGATTTCTGCATGCATTTCCTGTTACATTTATATATAACTGGTGTTGAGAATGAGTATGATATGATATTTATGCATACAGATTCTGAAAATTCTACCCAAATTTGTCACAGTTTTTGGTATTTTTTGGATATCATTATGCTCTGTAATTAATCCCAACAGAACTGGACACACCCATTCTGAGGGGAGAAAAAACAATAGCAAATAAAGCAAACCCTCCTTACAGATGAAAGTAGATAAAGCCCAAAGAAGAAGCCCAAAGCTTTTACCATTTCTACATTTTCTAAAATGCTTTCCTGTCATTATCTTAGTCTCTATATGAGCAATGCCACTTGCATTTCTGTCTTAATGAAAATTCTTTCTGCTCTTACAGACCATAGCATTTATACAACCAGTCAAACCTAACCCAAAGTGCAATTATGGCAATAAAGAATTTAGCGATTCTGATGTTTGGACAATAGAGATGCGATTACTATAATGTAGTATATTGCGGTTTTCACCAGAGGCTCTTGAAGTTTACAAACTCAATTATGTCTTGCAACATGGATGTGAGATTTAAATAACATATGATCAGATTCTTCCGTTTTACAGATGACAAGCTAACTCACACAACGATTTGACAGCAGAGCTGTAAGTCCTATTACCCAACTGCCTCATATACAGAAGATAACTGTCCATATCCAGAATGTCATGTCAGTACTTAGCATTGTTTGGTCTGATTTTTGAAGTGCGTAGACCAGAGTATTCTTGTCTGTTCGGGTGTTAGAGCCAGAACTACAGTATTTTCTACAAGGCAAATGATGATTCATTTTTGAATTTTAAAGATTACTACACTAATTTCTAGTAAACATTTTGGAAAATATGTTGGTCATGGTTTGGAAAATATATTGGTAAAAGATGGTATATTTGTGACTGTGCACAAATGCTTGGCCTTACAATGTTTTTTGTTTTATCCTCTCATCATTTGAATACTTGATCCCCATCATAATGTAGGACCAAATATTCTTTATTACAGTCATTCTTTTTGAATTATTATTCTATATATTTTCAACTAGCACAGGAAAAAAAAAAAAAAACAATCTGCATGTGTAATACCTCATGTGGCTGCGAGTGTCTGTGGGATAGGTAGGAGAATTTCAGTGAAACTTCTCACTTCCTGATCGACTTTGAAGCACACTCTAAGCTGCATGTCCACAAACTTCTGCCTTTAGGCCTAAATGTAACTGATGTAGCACCAGAGATCTAGCTCCTTCCCAACAGTCATGTGCTCACTAGTACTTACTAGGAATGAAAACCAAGCAGGACAATTAACCCAGCTAAGGAGACGAGAATGAATAATCCCAGTCCTAGCAGTTTCATCTCAACAACAGTAATGACTAAGGCTCCATTGTTATTTTCCAAAATTCTCATCCTATCTCTTCAGTAGCCAAAAATTGATTTGAACCACATGCACTAAATGCAAACCACACTAAATTAAAGTTGCTGACAACTAGTGTTTGTATTACTCTTATTTGCATTAAATTGCAGAGGATATCACATTTATACCATGGAATCCACAGCAGAAAGAGTATTGTTTTGCGGTGCAAAAACCTTGTTGTCTGAAGGTTCTCTGTTGCTGGCAGTCCAGAAATGCATTGATATCAATACTCAATATAATTGCATTCCATTTTATTTATCTTACAAATCGCAGTCAGCACAAAATGTAAAAGAAGTGTGGCATTTCTAATTGGTTATTTATCAATCCGAAAACTTGATTGAGCACATATTATTAAATTCAAATGATAGAATGCTCTTATGCAAAGATTATTTTTCTCTTCTGCATTTCATTTGGCATTTTTAGGAAAAAGAAACATTGCTTTCAGCGTGTCAATTTAAAACAAGTTTAAAGCTTTGTTGCTGGCGAAACTAAAGAGTAAATTTGTTGTCCAATAGGAGAAATAACCTGGAGTATTAGATGCCCTATATGACATAAATCAAAATAAAAGATTGAAATCTCAATATTTTTTCAGTGTTACCTGATCTTTTCGTGTTCATTTTTTCTATTCTTTGTTATTTTACTATATTATATATTTAGCCAAACACAAGTTGCTTTGGAAATATATCTAAATCCAATTTGTGTGTGATCTGATTTTATAGAAATCAGAATAGAAAATTAAGTAAATCAATAAATATAATTTGTAGAGGTAATGAAAAAAAAGAAGAAGAAGAAGAAAAAAGTAAAAAGTTTTGCTCTTCTGCCTTTATTTTGCCTGGTTATCATTTCTGTTGATCTGTACCGTTGATCTGTACTTAGACTATGCAAGAATTGAGTTTGAGTTTTAAGTTCTATCAACAGAAACTTTTAAGTTTGAAGTTGTCATAGCAATGAGAACAACTATCTGAATTTTTATGGCTAGACAGTACATTTACATTTCATTGTGTGAAGTGATAATGAAGAAATTTAAAACATCACAGCTCAGAAAGAACTTATTTTTTTCCTTATAATTACAGATAGCTGGATTTTGAAATGACCACATATCTGAAACTATAATCAGAAAATTCGTTATCTTCTTATTTGATATAAAATGTAGAAAAAATGTATTTTCTTGCAAAGAAATCATAAAGATACGCTTCTGTAGTAAAAATGTCTATCCTACTAAACTGATTGCACGCAATTCTCCAATGCATCCTTTGGTGTCTCTTTATTTGCCAGACACAGTTTTGTGCAGCACCAGCAGGACATGATCACATGCAATAAACAATGGTATGTCAGATCCAAACAGTGGTAATGTGAAAACTTGTGAGAAGTTATAGTTATTTTACTTATACTTCGAAGTGATCCATAAAAATGTTTCAATTTCAAGCTACCAACAAACTCTCTGTCCTTATCCTATATTTTAGACTATTGTGTTTCCTGGTCAACTTGCCTGGGTCTTCTGGGTGGTCTTAGAATAATAGGATTCAGGGCTCTAAAGCATCCAGTCTTAAAGGCTTTCAGTACTCTGAGACCTCTGCCCAGCCCCACTCTTAGGGGTCTCCCCCTGTATGTTGCAGGGGAACCAAGAACTATGAATATCTTGGCTAAGCCTGTTTGGAGGTTAGATCTAACTCTGTGAAATTTTGTTTTTGGAACACCTGGCTTTTTGAAAGTTGCTGTTGGTGAATCACATTTCAAGACAAGTTAAAAGTCCTAACAGACCCTCAGTTTATGGGATTGAAAACCATAATTAGAATTTGCTGGTGAAAATGTATTCTGAACTGGAGAACTCTTGAGTGACACCAAACCTAACACTTGCTAACTGAAGAACATACATAATTGTCAGTTTTATTACACCTCAGTAATATAAAAGCTCATAATTATCTTGTTAAATTAAGACGAGTCAGTTTCATTGTTATTGAGTTCTTCAAGCAAAATACAGGCAAAACAAATAAACAAACAACAACAACAAAACAAAGAAATCCATTGATACCAAAATATTTTATAAATTAGTATATCTTTGTCAGATTGTGTTAACAATACTTGATTTTTGATATTTCTTCTTATTTGTTATATCTAAAATATAATACAACATATTGCAAAATAAATGTGTTATCTGTGGTTGAATTCATCCTTACCAACATTTGCTGGGCCAGCATCAAATGAAAAAGAAGAGTGGAGATGCTGGAAAACTAAAATGTGGGTTATTTACCCAACTAGTTTAGAGAAACTGTAAAACTGACAATATCATTCGGCAGCACAGTTTCCAATAGGCAGATCATGAGGCACATATAGTTATTGTAATGACATACATATTTTATATATATGCTGTTACATGCACATATGTGATTGTAACAGCATACATAAACATGCTATTTTTGTCTTCATCCCAGTAATTTCTGTTGGACTCAGTTTTGCTAGTAGTTTCAAAACTTTGCTATGATTTTTATTGAACCGAAATTTGTTTACTAGCAGATTCTAGCACCTACAGTCAGAGTTACAAGTAGTTTTGGTGGATTTCATGAGTTGTAAGAAGGGCCAGTGTCAATGTGCAAGCTCCTATGTGCACTGGTTAGCAAGATATACATAAACATGCACACTAACATATATACTATTAAATATACCAACAATATATTAGTGCTGTGGATTAATCCTATCAGGCAGCTAAGCAACACATATCTGCTTTTTCATTTCCTCACACACAAACCCTGGTTGGACAGGGGACAAAGAAGGGAAGAATCACAGAATCACAGAATGGGAAGGGTTGGAAGGGATCTCTGAAGATCATCTAGTCCAACCCCCCTGCCCAGCAGGATCACCTACAGCACGTTGCGCAGGATGGCATCCAGGCGGGCTTTGAATATCTCCAGAGAAGGAGACTCCACAACCTCTCTGGGCAACCTGTTCCAGTGCTCTGTCACACTCACAGTAAAGAAGTGCCCCCTCATGTTGAGCCGGAACCTCCTGTGTTTCAGTTTGTGCCCTTCGCCTCTCGTCCTGGGCACAACTGAAAAGAGACCAACTCCATCCTTTCAACACCCTCCCCTCAGATGTTTATATACATTAATGAGGTCTCCCCTCAGTCTTCTCTTTTACAGGCTAAACAGGCCCAGCTCTTTCAGCCTGTCCTTGTACGACAGGTGCTCCAGTCCTCTAATCATCTTAGTAGCCCTCCTCTGAATTCACTCCGGTAGTTCGATGTCCCTCTTGTACTGGGGAGCCCAGAACTGGGCACAATACTCCAGGTGTGGCCTCCCCAGGGCTGAATAGAGGGGGAGGATCACCTCCCTTGACCTGCTGGCAACACTCTTCCAAATGCACCCTAGGATACCTTTGGCCTTCTTGGCCACAAGGGCACATTGCTGACTCACGATCAACCTGCTGCTCACCAGGACTCCCAGGTCCCTCTCTGCAGGGCTGCACTCCAGCAGGTCGCCCCCCAGCCTGTACTGGTGCTTGGGGTTATTCCTCCCTAGGTGCAGGACCCTGCACTTTCCCTTGCTGAACTTCATGGGGTTCCTCTTGCCCAAACCCTCCAGCCTGTCGAGGTCTGAATGGCAGCACAGCCTTCTGGGGTATCAACCACTCCTCTGAGCTTTGTGCCGTCAGCAAACTTGCTGAGGGTACACTCCGTTCCATCGTCCAGGTTGTTGATGAATAGGTTAAACAGCACTGGGCCCAGTACTGACCCCTGGGGTATACCGCTAGCTACAGGCCTCCAGCTAGATTCCGCACCACTAAGCACAACTCTCTGAGCTCTGTCATCCAGCCAATTGCCAATCCACCTCACTGTCTACTCATCTAGGCCACACTCCCTGTGCTTGTTTATGAGGATGTTATGGGAGATGGTGTCAAAAGCCTTACTGAAGTCAAGGTAGACCACATCCACCGCCCTCCCCTCATCTACCCAGGTAGTCATCTCATCATAGAAGGACAGCATATCGTTCGAACATGACTGTTCGAAACAAAAACATTTGTTTGTTTTTGTTAGAAACAAACAAACAAAAAAAACCTCATGGGTCAAGGTAAAAATAGTTTAACAAGGAAAGGAGAAGTGGAAGAAGAGAGAAAGAGAACAAAACAAAACCAGCAATGCAAAGGCAATTGCTCACCACCCCCTGTGGGCAGACCTGCACCTAGCCAGTTCCCCAGCAAAAGCTGGATAACCCACCTGAACTCCTCCACTCTGTTTTACTGCTGAGCATGACATTACATGGTGCGGAATTTCTTGTTGGTTAGTTTTGGCCATTAATCTAGTTGTATCCCTTCCCAGACTCTTGCACACCCTCAATCTATTCATCACAGGGGAAGAGTGAGAAACAGAGAAGGTCCAGACGCTGTGGAAGCACTGTTCAGCAGCAGCTAAAACATCACTGTGTTATCAAGCATTGCTTTGGTCACAGAAATAATACATAGCACCATACGATCTGCTGTGAAGAAAATTAACTCCATCCCAGCCAAACCTGGCACAGTTAGAAAACACTGTAATATCAATACTGAGTGCAAGCTGCTAAAGTTTCAGTTTTGTAGAGGTATAAATTTGAAGAACGTACCATAGTAATCAGTTTATCTGAACTATTCTATTAAAAGGGGTGTAGGCTTTTGCTGAATTAATCTTTTTTTTTTTTTTTTTCTGAAATGTAGGTTGAAGATATTTACTGAGCGTATTTGTCTTCTTGGCATCATTTTTAATCACCTCAGCCCCCTATTAAGCATTGATACCACCATTAGAATTGCTTTCATACTTCATATACTTGAAAACTCCTTATTTTATTTAAGTTAGCAAATCTACATATGGATTTCTTCTTGTATATTTTGCTTCCCTGATCAGTTTACTAGCTCTTCAGACTGTGTTAGTTACTACTAAATGCTATACTACTTTCTATATTATAAATATAGTCAGCTGTCAGGAGAAAGCAAGTTCAGAAGAGGGTAACTAATTGTCCCTTCGTATTTGTGTAGATTCCTAGTGATTTATAGGCATCATGCTTATCCAGATCTGTTGAGGATATTTTGAAACAGCAGGGAGGCCACGATGTGCTGAGAATGAGCAACCCAAGCTACAGGGAGGAATTCGGGGAGGTCTCGTGGGAATATTACTGAACTAGGGTAAAAAAACAGGGACTAAGGCACTGTTGCAATTTGAAAAATCAGCTCCTCTAGTATGGGAAGAAAGCAGCAGAAGAAACTAAGTACCAATTGCAGGATGCTTGTATGGGAAGAAAACCTAAGAAGAAACTAAGTACTAATTGCAGGATGCATTGCGTCACACGTGCTGCACACGACAAGGCTAAGCAAAGTATAAGAACGCTGCTATTCGGGTAATAAAATGAGCATGATTTAACCATATTGGTGTATGTCATGACTCGACTGTCTAATCCGATGACACAGATCATAGATAACAGGAAATAAATTTGATCATAACTATAATTTAGAATTTCATGAACTTGGTGCCACACAAAATGACCGCTTCTCTGTGTTTGGCATTTAACTGTCTCCAGCCTGAACTTAAAAGACCGTTACATTAAATTTAGAGCAGTTTCTTTTTAGTTTACTTCTATGAATATTGCACTTTTTAATCCTATCACCTTCCACCTGTGTCAGAGAAGTTTGTGCTGGAGGAATTGGAGAGAGGCCACGAACAGAAGGTAAGTTTCAGACAAAATCTTTGTGTATGAGTAATTCATGTCTCTTTCTGGTGACCTACTAATTTTAGACAGGAGTAAAAATTAAAGAATCCCCCCAAAACCTGTTCTTGAAAACGCATTAACTAGAGAAATGAAAGGAAGAAGTGAGAGAAAGTAGTGACAAAGGTAGCAGCACAAGTGAGAGGGCCTTTGCGAATGGAAAAGTCAAGGTCAAAGTCAATTTACTCATCTGAACTCCTTTTGACTGGAGAATGGAAAGTAGAGCAATTCCCAAGGCATCTTCTCACAATGGTTTTCATAGAACAATGAAAACACCAAATCCCAGGTACCTAATCCCTGAGATCTTCCAGGATAGTATGCTCTCTCAGTCCCTTCACGTTTCTTTGTTTCCTTCACCATGTTGTGTAACCTGAACTGTTTACACTGTGAGCTTGTTTTCACTTTTTCTTAACAAACTCAACATAGCCTTACCCTACGTGATCCCACAGGACTTTTTCCCTGCTTCAACAGTCTGTTGTACTTAAGAGCAGACAAATTTTTATTTTTACAAATATTGATGTTTTTTCAAGGAATATCTTTATCTATCATAGTCCAGTTTTCCTATTGTTTGTGAATTATGTACTTCAGCTTTGATATTAAATATTGTTCCTGCTGAATAGTGTATGACTGACTAGAACAATATAGTCCCTCCGTCTTCCCTACATATTTTCTCCATTGATCACTCTGCTTTTTTCATACATCTGCAACTCATGCACACACAGGCATGAAGCAACAACTGTAAGTCAGTCTGCATAACAGAAAACTGAGTCACCCAGTAACACTTCGAAAAACACTGAAGTCCATTATGAATCTAAATCCTCTAAAAACAAAACAAAACAGAACAAAACAAAACAAACTGATAGAAGGCTACATTTTTTCTAGATGTTTTTTTAAAATCCAAGGGAACGTATAAATACGGAATGAAAATGTTAGAAAGCTGTCTGCTGTTAAAGACAAATAGTCACCTCATTCTATGCATGTAGTCTGCTATTTTTGTGTATCTGTCTAAAAATCATTTTAGAAAATGAATCCTTACCCTCTAAGTCACTTAGTTTTTGATATTTTTGCTCATTCTCTGGCAGTACAAATCTTTGCATTTTCAGATCACAAAAACAATTTCCCCTCAGCTGTTTATGTATGGCTGTTATACACAAAGTGAAACAATCACTCCTTTTCTGTCCCAATCCTTAGTTACTCTTATAATGCTTTGATGTTTTGTATATAGAAAACAAGATAAAAATCCAGAGAACATAAACTTTATCCTTCACGTAACAGGTTACTTATTTCTCCATTGTCACAGGAGAATTGAAGCTGTAAAATCTCTGAATAAACTTCTCCTTTGCGGTGTCTATACAGACTAAACAGTTACAGGTAGGAACCACATCTGTTATCGTAGATGGTAATGATAAGGGATGGAATATGACTATGGACCCTGAAAACTGTCAAGGGGCAGTTAATAACAGCATGACACAATTATGCCACTGACTTTAAGGCAGAATTCCCCAGTGATTTCAGCAGTTAAAAAGTGCTGACATAGTACAGCTTATAGATCATAGTACAACATATAGATGCCTCTTTCACAGCAACAAAAATAAAAAAGTAATTTAAAAAACATTTGTAGGAAGCCTTTAGCATTTATTTTACATTGCTCTCTCTGAAATAAAGCTACCTTTGGAAAGAAAAAAAGGCCAATGCAGAGAACTGAAAGCTGGATTACTGAGGAACAGATTTAACTTGCATCACTAGGACTTTCTATTCTGTGACAAACAGTAAAAAGATATGAAATGCAAATGTAGCCTAAATCAGCAATGATGACTTAAAGGAAAAAAAAAAAAAAAAAAGAAGAAGAAGAAAAAGAAAAAGAAAAAAAAAGTAATGATCTGCTATATTGCTCTATTGGAGATCTAATGCATAATAAATCTATGAAGTTCATAGTGTATAAATGTAACAGAAATTATACCAATAATTAATTCTTAATTAACAACAGGAAAGTTTCAGATTGCCATTTCCAACATTTATCCACCTCTGTCATGATTGATTCATGTATTTTTAAGGCAGCAAAGTAGCTTCCATTAGTTATCTTGGTGAGCTCTTCCTCTGGCCATGGCAAGGAAGAGTATTTTATAAGCCTACAAATCTCTAACCTGTCAGATTCATTAATTTTACAATTCAGATGTTCCCTAGCTCTTTCTCTGGACATGAAACTCAGACAGAACTGATTTTTCAGAGTGTAATGGTAGGATGGATATCACTTGCACCAAAGGGATAACCTACAATTTGTGGTGCTGGAATCTAGAGGAGCAGTGTGCTGCACCACAGTGAATGAGCAATAGATCTGTGGATTCCCCACGGCACTCAATGTGTGCACAAAAGTTCAGTAACTTTGAGCATGTAGCCTTCAATTTCTTTTGAGACTCAAACTCCCCTGGATTACATTTATCTTTCTTAATGTATCCAGTACTATTTCTGAATCAAGATTCTTTCAAGATTAATACGTGAGCACATAAAAGGATTAATCTATATTCCCGAGTGGATTTTTTATTTCCAAATGTGACGAAGTTCCTAGATTTTTAAAGAATGTTATGAATTAGAAAGAATAATAGTTGGGGGTGGTTTGGGACTTCTTGGATGCAAGAAAAAATAATTCTTTAGCCCTATAATTACAGTATCAAGATGAACAAGAGAAATATGAATGATATGCTTTTATGGCATTGCTCTTAATTATCATGTTTTAGCATGGTCCTTATAAAGATACACAGACTGAGACTGTTTCAGTAACCACCCTCCCCTGCCCCCCTCAAAAAAAACAACCAATCAACAAAAACGAAAACAAAAATAAAACCAAAAAAAAAACCACTTTTTTTTTTCCTGAGTATCAGTTTAATAACGTGACTCATTAAAATGAAGTGAGTAGTAAATTAAGGAAACAAGCATATCCAAATAGAAGAGAATGGGTTATAAAACTCTTGATTTAGCCTATAGGACAGCTACACATTTAAGTCACGACCATCAGTTAAGTTAGTGTCTACTGTAAGAAAATTAACCATGTTCTTATTTACATGGCTCTAAGTATTCTGTCTGTTTATTAAAATCAGTGTGATTGTTCTGAATGTACACTGAAATCAGAAATCAGAACTAGACTGTATAACCAAATGAGGAAAGCAACAGCTTTTCTCATTCAGGTTACAACCCCCATAGCACTAACTTACTGTAACATATTCATGAAATAAAGCATTCATAGAATCATAGAATCACAGAATCATAAAATCATAGAATCATAGAACCATAGAATCATAGAATGGTTTGGGTTGAAAGGGACCCATAAGGATCATCTATTTCCAACCCCCCTGCCATGGGCAGGGACACTTTCCTCTAGACCAAGTTGCTCAAAGCCCCATCCAACCTGGCCTTGAACGCTTCCAGGGATGGGGCATTCACAACTTCTCTGGGCAACCTGTTTCAGTGCCTCACCATGCTCTGAGTAAAGAATTTCTTCCTAATACCTAATCCAAATCTACCCTCTTTCAGTTTAAAACCATTACCCCTTGTCCTATCATTACATTGTCTCATAAAGAGTCTCTCTCCAGCTTTCTTGTAGGCCCCCTTTAGGTACTGGAAGGTTGCTATAAGGTCTCCCCGGAGCCTTCTCTTCTCCAGGCTGAACAACCCAACTCTCTCACCTTGTCTTCATAGGAGAGGTACGTCCAGCCCTCTGATCATCCTCATGGCCCTCTGCTGGTCTCACTCTAACAGATCCATATCTTTCTTTGGTTGTGGGCCCTGGAGCTGAACGCAATATTCCAGGTGAGGTCTCAAGAGAGAAGAGCTGAGGGGAATCACCTCCCTCGACCTGCTGGCCACGCTTCTTTTGATTCAGCCCATGATACAGTTGGCTTTCTGGGCTGCAAGCACACATTTGTGGTGGTTTTACCCAGCTAAACAGCCGATCTCCACCACAACCGCTCACTCACTCCCTCTCCTCAAAGAAACAGGGGGAGAAAATATGATGGACAAGGGCTTAAGGGTTGAGATAAGGACAAGAAGGTTACTCACTAATTATCGTCACGGGTAAAATAGACTGAATATAGGGAGATTAGTATAATTTATTACTATAACTAGTAAACTAGAGCAGTGAGAAACTAAAAGCAAACTAAAAACACCTTCCCCTCCACATCTCCCTCTTCTACCTCCTCCCTCCGAGCAGCACAGGAGAACAGGGAATGGGGGCTGCGGTCAGCCCATATCGCTTCGTCTCTGCCGCTCCTTCGTGGTCGCTCTCTGTTCCCCTGCTCCAACGTGGGGTCCCTCCCACGGGATGCTG
>VXAL01000118.1:40702-53659 GCA_013399475.1 Chauna torquata
CCAGCGGCGGGTCCCTTTTGGAGCCGGGTGGAGCTGGCTCTTATCTGACATGGGACAGCTTCTGGAATCTTCTCACAGAGGCCACCCCTGTGGCCCCCCTGCTACCAAACCTTTACCACGTAAACCCGATACAACATTGCTGGCTCATGCTGAGCTTCTCCTCAGCCAAAACCTCCAAGTCCTTCTCCTCAGGGCTGCTCTCAATCCGTTCTCCACCCAGCCTGTATTTGGGCTTGGGCTTGGCCCAACTCAGGTGCAGGACCTTGCACTTGTTCTTGTTGAACTTCATGAGGTTTGCACAGGCCGACCTCTCAAACCCTTCAAGGTCCCTCTAGATGGCATCCCTTCTCTCCAGCGTGATGACCGCACCACACAGTGTGGTGTCTATGGCAAAGTTGCTGAGGTGGACAATCCCAATGTCCATATCACAGACAAAGATGTGAAATGATGCCGGTCCCAAAACCAACCCCTGAGGAACACCACTTGTCACTGGTCTCCACCTGGACATTGAGCAGTTGACTGCAACACTTTGAGTGAGACCATTTAGCCAACTCCTTATCCACCAAGTGGTTCATCCATCAAATCCACGTCTTTCCAATTTAGAGACAAGGATGTCATGTGGAACAGCATCAAATGATTTGCACAAGTCCAGGTAGCTGACATCAGTTGCCCTTCCTCTATCCACCAATGCTGTAACCCCACTGTAGTAGGTCACCAAATTTGTCAGGCATGATTTGCCCTTAGTGAAGCCATGCTCGCTGTCACCAATCACCTCCTTATTTTCTATGTGCCTTAGCATAGTTTCCAGGAGGATCTGCTCCATAATCTTGTCAGGCAGAGAGGTGAGACTGACTGGCCTGTAGTTCCCCAGGTCTTCCTTTTTTCCCTTTTTAAAGATGAGGGTTATATTTCCCATCTTTCAGTCAGCGTGAACTTCACTGGACTGCCATGACTTTTCAGATATGATGGATAGTGTCTTAGCAATTTCATCTGCCAGTTCCCTCAGGACCTGCAGATGTATCTCATCAGGTCCCCTGGACTTGTGCAGCTTCAGATTCCTTAGATGGTCTCTAACCTGATCTTCCCTTACAGTGGGTGGTTCTTCATTCTTCCAGTCACTGTCTTTGCCTTCTGTGACTTGGGCTGTGTGGCTAGAGCATTTGCTAGTGAAGACCAAGGCAAAAAAATCATTGGATACCTCAGCCTTCTCCACATCCCTGTTAACCAGCTCTCCTGTTTCCTTCTGCAGAAGGCCCACGTTTTTCCTACTCTTCCTTTCATCACTGAAGTACCTACAGAAGCCTTTCTTGTTTCCCTTGACGCTCCTGGCCAAATTCATTTCTAACAGGGCATTATCTTTCCTAACCTGATCCCTGGCTGCTCAGATGACTTCTCTGAATTCCTCCCAGGCTACCTGTCCTTGCTTCCACCCTCTGTAGGCCTCCTTTTTCTGCCTGGGTTTGGCCAGGAATTCCTTATTCATCCATGCAGGCCTACTAGCATTTTTGCCTGACTTCCTCTTTGTTGGGATGCATCGCTCCTGAGATTGGAGGAGGTGATCCTTGAAAAATAACCAACTTTCTTGGGCCTCTCTTCCCTCCAGGGCTCTGTCCCATGGTATTCAACCAAGCAAACCCCTGAAGAGGCCAGAGTCTGCTCTCCCGAATTCCAGGGTAGAAAGCTTGCCATGTGCCCTCCTCACTGCCCTCAGGATCTTGAACTCCACCATTTCATGGTCACTGCAGCCAAGGCTACCCTTGACCTTCACATTCCCCACCAGCCCCTCCTTGTTGGTGAGAACGAGGTCCAGCAAAGTGCCTCTCCTTGTTGGCTCCTCTATCACTTGGAGAAGGAAGTTATCATCAATGCACTCCAGAAACCTCCTGGATTGCCTATGCCCTGTTGTGCTGTCCCTCCAACAGAAATCACAGTAACTGAAGTATCCCATGAGGACCAGGGCTTGTGAATGGGAGGCTGCTCCTATCTGTCTGCAGAGGGCCTCATCCACAGGTCTTCCTGGCCAGGTGGTGTGTAGTAGACTTCCACTATAATGTCACCAGTCCCTGCCCTCCCTTAATCCTGACTCAGCTCTCATTTGGCTCCTAATCCATCCCCTGGCCAAGTTCTACGCACTCCAGCTGATCACTGATATAAAGGCTGACAACCCCTCCTCGTCTGCCCTGCCTGACCTTCCCAAAGAGGCTGTATCCTTTCATTGGAACACTCCAGTCATAGGAACCATCCCACCACCTCTCCATGGTGCCAATAAGATCATAGCCCAGCAAGCATGAGCATGTCTCTAACTCCTCTTGTTTATTCCCCATGTTACACACATTTGCATAAAGGCATTTAAATTCGGACTCTGATGATGCTGATTCTTAATGAGATTTGCAATACAACGCTCATTTTCAATACCTTTTTCTGAGGTATAAGAGTACTTAGCATAAGATGTTGACCATAGCGAAAGCTATCCACCATACCAGCTCACTTTTCACATACACCTAGTATAACACACAATGAAGTCAGCCAGAGATAAAAATATGCTGAAAGTTGATATCATAAATATGAGTCTTTCTATTTTTTTTTTCCCCTTCTTCAAACTAAAACTGCCACCAGTCATTCACACTGATTTTTTCTCAAAGTTTACATCAAAAAGGTCAGCTTTAGGTCATTTATGGAAAATACAATTTCCATTAGCTATAGAGGTAGTAGAAAATGTTATTTCAAAATATGTTATACTCATCTATTACATTACTTTGTAACCTTTTACAGAAGAACATAAAGTAATGGAAAAGTAATGGAAAAGGGGTCCTTTTTTTTTTCTGTTACAAGATCCACAACTTATAGTCATTTTTATATTTATTTATGTTTCAAAGAATCATTAAAATGCAGCTTTGTAGAAAAGATAGCATGTGTAAGACTTCCCACCACAAAACAAAACAAAACAAAAAACAAAACAAAACAAAACAAAAAGTCCTCTTAGTCCTCTTACACAACAGAAGAGTTTATATGGAACTATTTACAAGATTTTCAGTGGAAATAGGCTCGGATTGACATAGAGCTGGAAGGGCTGAAAGACTGTTGGGTCTGGACCCCATAGCGTAAATAAATTCTTCACAGATATTGTTTTGAGCACAGGTGGACAATAACAAGACTCACAAAACAGTAAACTATAGTGAGAGAGAGATTTTGAAATCCAGGGTATTTCCATAGATATTTCTGCTAATGAGGTTAAGACCAGCATTGGAGACTAATTGTATGTGCAATACACACACAAACAGATTTTGTTTTCTGACAAGTTAGGCTTATTATCATGTCTGTTGTAAGTTCTAGAGCAGACATAGCTATGCAAACGCTTTCTATCATGACATCCATCTTGAAGGCTAATAGACTAGAAGTATCTTAGAAACAATGAGTTCCTGGAACCAAGCTCTGAGATCATACTGAGATCCCTGGAAAAATAGCCCTAGCTTCCAAGTGTTTTTGATGATATCTTTTCAGGCTTTGTGCAAATGAATAAACAAAGCATTTCTTTGTCATTAAATTTTCATACACTGGAAAGCCCTTTCAATGCTTAGACATCTTCTTGTGTCCAGCCATATCAAAGCCTTTTACTGGTGATGAAAGTGATGCAAAAGGTAAGAAGCAGTAACAAAATAGGCTTTTGTCTATAACTTAGGAGAGAATATTCATTGTAAACTCTCCTTCTTCAAAAACAGAACACTGGCACACTTTCTTATCCAGCTTGTGCTTTACTAGGATATTGGGATAATATAATGCATAGGGAACTGAACTCAACATGCTACCTTTTGCAGTTCCCACGTCAGGGCAAATAACACATTATGCACCAAGTTTAATTAAAAGACACAACAACTGACCAACCTGCTTCATTTGTATCTGCCCATGCAAATGGTTATGGACATAAGTGATTTTAAAGTTTTATTTGCCATAGCAGCAGAAATGTTCACAAACTGGCAGAGCACCAGACACTGTTTCATCTTGAAGTTTCCCCTAATGTAATACACTAGCTCATTTTTGTTGCGTTTTGTTTTGGATTGTTAGTATTCTTGGAAACTGCCAAGAAACTACATGAAAATGAACACTGACCTTAATTTCTATATGTTCTACTGAAGTTTGGGACAATGTGTTCTGCTTTCTAATAAAGTACCTTATGAATTTCCCCCCTCCTTTGCACTCAAGCTTGACTAAATGATAAGCCCTTCAATTGAAGGGCTGAGAACATGTTTATCACCATCAATATTCTCAGAGAATATCACCACTCATCCTATGTTTTGAAAAGTTAATCTTGCTCTGAAGCCAGATTTTCAATTTCTTGAAAAATGCTGTGAACATATGGACATTTTTAATGAGTGCTTTTTAAAGGGTTATGTCATATATAGTAAAAATATAACTTTTTTTTTTATGATTGTCTGTTTGATTACCCTTTTTCCTTCAATTGTTCAGCTATCAAAGGAGTTTATGTGAAAGATTTATGAAAAAGAAAGATAACGTGCATACAGTTACTTTGGTCATAAAAATAATGGGAGCTATAAAAACATGGGAGACTTTAAATGAAACAATTACCTATGGATAAGTTACTGAAGAGCATTTATGCAAATACAGAACACAGCTATTATGTTGAGCAGAATAAATACTTCTCTGAATAGTTACATAGCTCTCCAGCAGACACTTGCATTTTGTTTATCAGTTTGCAGACAGCTGGGAAAACAGCTGCCTAATATATACACACAGACAGAAAGAGAAGCATCACTCAACAGCATATAAAGTAATGGTAAGACCTTGAAAACCACCTAAAGCTGTATACACTCTGAATTTCCACTCTTCTTCTAAATGGGGCCTAATCCTTCAGCTTGTGAGTTACCAAAACTCCCATTGTCAAATAGCAAGTGAGTGTGGCTATATAAACTACTCCTCAGGTGAAAAATGTTGAATGTGGAACAGATGCTCAACCAATACAAGTTAAAGCTCTTTACTATTCTATTGTGGCAGATGGGGATCTGGCCCTGTCTATCCATAATAAAGTACTAGAGAGCTTACACTAACCAGATAGCTTAAGTGCCAGTTGAAAACTCAAATTTACATTTATTTTGTCGTACTAGACTTTATACATTCTTCTTCATGCTCTAGTTTTCCTCTGCTTATATTGAAATAGCAGATTATGAAAGTGGCATAGGAAGATGACATGAAATATTTAATTCTAAAACAAATCTACATACAGAAGCTCCCAGCTCTATTACAGAAAATAAACAAACAAACAAAAAAACAGAACACTGGCACAAATAGCTAAAATTTTCTTTCGTCCCTCCTAGTTCTACAACATTTATTTTCACCTGACAAAGTCCTCCTTCTGCCCTCTTGCTCAGCATAGACTTACTACTGAATTTTTGTTTGTTTGTTTGTTTTTGCTTTTCTTTTTGGCACTTTTTTTTTTCATAACTCTATAGCTTTTCAGGTTTGTGCTAATGTGTATATAAAATGTAGGACTGTTTTGTGGAGATGAAGGGTTGATTTATAAGGAGTACTGAAGTACTGAAAAGAAGGCTGGTATACACAACAGTAGCAAATTTGGTACATAACAAAATTTAATTAATAATTATTGACCCCACATAGTTGAACTAATCAAGCTATAGTTTACAATACTTGTACCTTTACTCTGAAATTAGGTAACCCTTGAAAACTTTAGAGTATTATTAAGGAATATAAAATCACCCAAATCAGACAAATACTTCAGGTTTCAACAGATAGCTACGTTTTGCCAAAGTCAAAATAAAATATTCATTATTGTGTTGAAATTTAAAAAAAAATCTGTTTTTTTTTTTCAAGCTGTTGTTTGACAATTACTTACAAGATTGGCTAATACTCAAGCATACACACTTCCTAATAATGCAGCACAATGGCATCTTTTTATAAGAGAGACATTTATCTGCTAATTAGATATAATCCATCACCAGCTGAAGCATAATTAAGTGTAATCATTTAAAAGCTACTTGCATTATAAATAAGTGACTAAAATGTGTAACTGAGAGAACATTTACATAATTAATAATTATGTTTGATGTTCACTTACAAAAACGATTCATACTTTTTAACAAAGAATGTAACTGAGCGTTGTTGGCAGGGTTATTTTTATTTATTTATTTATTTATTTATTTGAGTTGGATCAAAAGATTTTTATTTTGCTTAAAGATTTAAAGTGTCCAAATTGATGTATTAAGTTAATGTTTAGAATAAATGGATGCTTACGTGATATCTTCTTTCAGTATTAAACCTTTCCACCCCTCAATTTTCTGCATTTGTTTCATTCTTTGTAAGAACATCCTAATAAGAGAAAGGATTTAAAAGAACTCATGGAACATACAGAGAAACCCACACATGTTACATATATGTACATACAACAAGTTTAACACTTAAATGAGAAGAAACTTTTCAATACCACTTCAATGAAAACTTGAATTATGCAGCATGAATATTATTTGTCTCAGTAACCTGTATCTGCTTATATGCCCAAATTCACACAGAGGAAATATATAGTCTCCTGCTTACAGTTGTGTCCAACCTTCTCATTTGCTTCCTGGTTTGTATATTTTATGATTTAAAAGGTTGTTATTGGCAAATTCAGTCTGGAAATCAAGAAATTTGGGGTGAAAGGAAGTAGTCTACCTGAAGTCTGTAACTTGTTTACCGTATAAAATTCTATCCTAACATGATATTGAAGCATGTCCTTGCTCGAAGTATGAGTAGCCCCACAAGATTCAGAGCTATTACTTGGATTCTTAAACTGAAATGTATTGTTTATGGTTTTATGGCTGAGGCAAAATATAGTCTGTATTACTGGAAGTCATGCTAGCACACTACAGAGAAAGATCAATCTTAGCTATATGATAAGAGGTTAATCTCCACACACCAGGAGAGCCCAAAGGCATGAGGCAAGCTGGGGAACCCCAATGACCTGTTCAAGCATCAGCCCTGAGGGCTGGGGGTATCTGGCACTCCAATGACACAGGGCAGCTCCCAGAACACCTCAAGGATGGGGTGAGGACACTGCCCAGGGGATATTGGACTCACGATGGGATGCCAGGGAGGACTGCACAAGCCTGTATATGGGATGTTAGGGGAAGAACAAAAGCAGGCAAAAGGAAGGCTCAGAGTGCAGGGGGAATGAAGAAGTATGGGAAAATAGAGGGGTAAGAGATAAAAGAGGCTGGTTATGCATAAATAGGGTCAGGTCAGTGTGCTTGTCTGGCTGTGCCTTGTACCTGATCAGTGCAGGTGTTCGGTCTACTGATTAATCTCCATTTCTTTCTTCCTGGACAAGGGACTTTATGAGTGCGCATGCATGTGTTGGGGTCTGAGTGCCAGCAACCAGCACAGAGGCTTGTTCACCCATGGCGCCAGCAGCTGGACTGAAGGAGGGTGCCTGCATCAATGCGTAATAACTAGCAAATGTCAAGCCAGACTAGCCAGGAGGTAGTGTCAGAGACCTGAGCACACAGTTATCAAAACAAACCCAAGCTCTGTAATCAAGGACAGGATTTTACCCCTGACTGCAGTGAATAATGTCAGGGAATGCTGGGTAATTCTAGGGAATACACTCCCCCCCCTACCCACACCCCGACATGTCCTTCATAATAAAGAACTGTGAAGTTTCAACCTTTCTGAGGAATTGTATTGTTTTACTTTTCAGACTGAATCTTCTTCCTGCCTAGATATAATCCCTTAGTTTTGTGCTTCAGATACCTACCTCATAACAGATGCTAGGATAGCTTTAACCTTCACCTCTTTCTTTCATAAGAGAACCAACTGTACTTCAGAGAAGTTGTTTTTTCTGAAAGAAATGATGTTTTTCAGAACAGAGAGAAAAAATAAAAGTTGTTAAAATATCTGATTGGGTTTAGTGTTTTGTATGCTGATGCCTTTCAGCAGTGAAAGAAGTGAGGTAGATGTATTACTGGCATCCTCAGTTCAATGAACCACAGCCCCTCTCTGTGCATCCCCTTCTTCCTTCCCTTCCCTTCCCTTCCCTTCCCTTCGCGGTTGATCCCAAGCATGTATGTGGTGCGAGAAGAGAGAGAAAAGAGCCTATAGTGCCACAAGCTCTCCACAGCATGCACAGAAGATGGGTATAGAGGACTTGCAAGTATTCTTCTCCAGTGCACCCAGGCAGACTCGGTTTCAGATCTCTTCTTGGGGAATGCAGGTAACACAAAAGACCTGTGATACTGTACCCTAGTGCCACTGCACTGCTTCTAATGTTATCTGTGACAATCAGCTCTGATTTAGAATAACCTATGCTTTCATGCTTTTGATTTTTTTTTATAATAGGAAAGACATCCTTCCATTTCTATTGATATCCATTTTGTTATGCATAAGATATACATCTTCGCTGCAAATGCTTCAAGCAGAAGATTATTTCCTGTGCACATAAAATAATACAGACTAGTAGCTTTAGATGTTTAAATCTGGGGAGAGAGGAGGGAGAAAAAAAAGAGGTCACTAGTTTTTATACAAACAGATAAGCAGACAATAAAACATGGTTATGCTAGTTTTGTGGATGTACCTGTAATAAAAGTTAAGTATTGAAATTATTAAAAAAAGAAATCTTTTTCTCCTCCTACAACTTCTAATAAGCTTTCATCTGAATCAATTTTCTTATCCAAAGTCTGTGTATTTTAATTTGTAAACAAAGCATACACCATTACTTATTGGAACTAGATGAGTATGCTAAAGTAATCAATACTCAGACAAAACAATATACCTCTGCTTCCATTTAATTTCTGATGTTGATTTCACGTGACTTCATGTTCACTTCTTATGTCATTGCTGTGAAGCAACCTGCATTTTCCAAAACAAATTATTTTTTCTCAAGCCAGTGTGAAACATCTTACTTAGTATGGGTTTATGCCTATCTGTTAAATTAAAAAAAAAAAAAGTTTTTTTTAATAAAAACATGATTCACCATAAGACAAGTTACTCAATAAGACATAGAGTTTAACTACAGCATAGGTTATAATATGAAAGGGAAAAATACAGAAAATTAAAAAAAAAAGAAAATTCCATGAAGCTTCAACATTAATAAAAATAGTATGTTTCAAACTCATGATTTTCTAGGCACAAAGATCGTATAATATTTTGTCTTACAAATGAGGCAAATATTTGGAATACATTATGACATCATGTAAGCAGAGATTTTATCATACTAGCAAAAATACAATAATAGACAAGATGAAAGCTGCACAGCATTCTTTCATTAAATACTTGTTTTTTTCTATTTTTTCTACCTTGCAACCTAAGTGTTTTCGGTTTTTTCTTTTTTTTTTTTTTTTTTTGGAATAAGAATTAATTAATGTGTGTTCATTTCACTATTGCTTTTCTTTTTCTCGACTTCCTGTTTCTATGAATCATATTTCTTGATTCACATCAGCAAATACTCATTTCCATGAGACCACGAATATTACATGTTATTTATTATGTTTTAGGAAGGTTTGATCACTGTGATCAAGCTCATATGAATTACACTCATTATGAATCTAAACCTCAAGTGCAGGCAATAAGACAATATACTTTTAATGAACTCTCTCCCTCCTTTACCCTCTGCAAATAGGTCCCTAAATATGGCTAGGAGCTGCTATATCAGAACTTTGAGAAAGTGGGTTCAACTTCATGTCATTTTTCCCTTGGCTGTTTCACCCTAATGAATGATGCTATCTAAGCATCTTTCTCCCAGTTCTTCACACACCGTAGCACGTGAGAAACTACCGATATGAATGGTAGGACATTACTTTTTTTAAACAATACCTTGAAGAATCTAAGAAGTATTGATTATTTTTTAAAATTTTGTCTGATCTAAAACTAAACGCTTCACTCTGAATTTCTCTAAAAACATTTAGTGGTAACTATGAAACCAACTTTAATTGTGACTGTGAAACCAACTTTAATTGTATGACAGTTGTGAATTACTTGTGCTCAGAAAAGCTTCCGGGTAACTACACACCAGTCTCACAGTTAAATTGCTTTGTGCTGCTCTTAAACATCATACCTACTATTATAGCAAGCCAAAGGCTTTTCATTTGGGCCATGAACATTTGAAAACATGCTAATTTTTTCAGAGGAGTAGCAGTATACTGTGTTTCTTCCTTTCTCTGTCATTTACCATGTGGGTTTTACACTATAAGACCAAAGATGGCATTCAGTTGCTTAAGCAAAACTAGGTTAAACAGTTCTGTGCTATCCCACCTGACCTCTTGTCATTGCTTTGTTCAGGGGTACCATGGGCCTTGTGTTATACCTGTAGATTCCATGAGGATGTTTTAGATACTATTGGGCAAATGCACAAGACACCTATTTCTAAGTAGTTGAATAGTATCTTTAAATGCAGTTGGAGCTAAATGCAACATCAAACCAGCACATCCAAAAGTTAAAAGGTATATTATGATTGAAACTAAATAAAGTCAGTAGACCTAACTGTTTAAGTAGTTGCTGTTACCATGATCAATTTTAAACAGTATAATGAAAAAATTAATACTCTTTCAAGAATAACTTAAATTATTGAAAATTCCTCAAATTGCTTTGTAATTGCATAGCTTTCAAAGTTAATCTTCAGAATCACATACTTCAACAATTTTGATCCCATTCCTTCCTCTTTCCTATATCTTCCGAACCAGTATAAAATTAGATTACATATACACTCATCAAGACAATACTGTCAAGTGGAAGATGTCAAATAAAACTATTTTTACAATACCATTGGAGATTCTAGTTTGTTTCATGGGTCTTGAAATATCACTTACCTAAAAAGATCCAATCTTCTTCTTGAATATGGAGGCAAAGGATAACACATGCACAGAAAAATGTCAGCTGAGCCACCTTTTCTATCAGACAGTTTGTTTTGACCAAAGAAAAAAATCTTGACCTATAAAATTCACGGTAGATTATAATTCACTATCAAATCTCATTGAATTATATTCCTTTTTCTTGAGTAATTTCTGTCTGATGCAATCCTGGGCACAGGTAAAATCATTGCACTCACAGGCTCTATTTCACAATTTTTTTAAGGAAAATACCTGAATTAACTGGAAATTTTGCAAAATTTCATCTACTTTCATCAGTGCTTTAACAAGAGAATCACCAGACAAAATGACATTGTATGAACATGAGCATATACATCTCATTAGTGTTACCATAGTGCAAATGTAATAAAGAAAAGAGTATATATTTTGTTCCTCGTAAAAGCAACTATCATCTGTCTTCATACATCGAATCCTTTGCTGGACTATAACTCCTGCAGTTGAGCAGAATCTGACCTGCTTGCAACATGGGAGCCATGCAAGTGTGGTACCAAGGGTCACAAAATATCATAGATAGGAGTTTAGGGAATACTGTAAGTTAACTGCTCAGAAAGCAGTTTTTGGCTATTGCTTAACCAACCAAACTGAGAGGAAAATTACTTTCCACTGGAAAATGTCAGCACTCAAAACCCCACATATGTCCACACTTCCCTTTGTATATTTTGTATTCCCCTTGGAGATTATCAGACTTGGAAATTATCTTGGTTTAGGAGTTGATTCTTCCATTAATATTTCTAAATTTCTTTCTGGAGGACATTTTTTTATGGAACACTTTTCCACTCATACAAACAAAAAACAAACCATCAAAATGCAATAATAATTATTTATGACCTCTAAAAGTCTTTCTCTCATAACTTTAGCTGAAAAGAAGTCTCAGCACAGTCTTAACAGTTCCTCTTTTTGCCTTCTGAAGATCGTCATAAAAATTGTACCATCTCAGAAGGTAAAAATACTTGCTATTACTTAAGAATGCTGATTATTAGACTGTAGGAGGAAAACAACAACAACAACAACAAAAACTGATAGATCCTGAAAAGCACAACATTTATTAAATGAAAGGTCAGTTCCTGACATCTTGCTCACTCTTAAACACAGTTTTATTAAAAATGAAGTATCCAGCCTTTGATATACTGTAAGAGAATGGAATGGAATGTCAAATAATTGTCTCAAAGCTTGCTTGTGTGTGCTTGCCCGATAAGACATGGTGGAATTGCAAAACCTGGCAACATTGCAGCTTGCAAGGAAGCTTGTGCAAACCTGCTGAAGCAGCAGACCATTCTTTTGCTTATCAGGCACCACCAAAAGAAGACACCGACTCTTATCTGGGATGTGCTGACTGCCCACCAAAACTACTCATTTTTTCCTGCCAATGGTCATGCAAAGACCGCCTGATAGGCGAGACCAAAAGCACCTGAACAGTTCATGGGATGTATGCGCCTATGCCAGACTGTGCTCTATAAAATACCGTGGAAACAAGCCGTGGCGTGCACCCATCACTGCAGAACTGAAGACTGAGGATCAACGGGACGCCGCTGGATCCATGGTGGTCACTATCTTTTGCTTATCTCTCCGAGCGTTTGCCTAGTTTCCTCCTAACATTTCCTGCCTTTCCTATCACTCCACTCTTCTGCTTTTATTCAATAAAAATGTCCTGACTGGAGGCATATGACCTTGTTTGTGTCTTAATCTCACTCTTGGGATCACTACAAACATCCCCCAAGCCTGAGATCGGACCAGGACTTTACACATACAACCATATTACATGGGATATATGTCATGGAGTCATATTGCAGGGGATATATGCCATGGAGCCTAAGTTAGTAAGGACTGCTACACATGGATTTCCTGTGTGAGACATGTTGACTTACAGAATATTCGAAACTTTTCTCAAATGAGACTCATCTATGAATAGTCTGGGGCCATGATCTAAAGGTCAAGTTAATCTCTGCTTAAAAAATTTTATCAAAATCTAATTTGCAGCTATTTTTTTCTCCAGTTTAACATACTCACTGATTCCAAACAACAAATATCCCTTTTCTTTCCTCTATGCTTTTGTCCCACATTTTAATGGCATGTCTTTTTTTTTTTTTTT
>VXAL01000118.1:62372-73967 GCA_013399475.1 Chauna torquata
TTTTTTTTTTTCTTTTTCTTTTTCTTTTTTGTCCTTTTGCCTTCTGATTCTTTCCCCTGTCCCACTGGGTGGAGTGAGCAAGTGACTGGGTGAGGGCTTGGCTGGGGTGAACCAAACATTCTCCCCCTTCAAAGAAAATTCATATTTTAAAAATGAAGATAACTCATATTGCAAACAAAACTCTTTCTAAACTGTCCCATAAACAAAAAGTGTCATGCAAGCTACACACAGCTGTGTGGTAGCAGGGGTTTACTTTCTGTAAAAATGACAGTTCAGGCTTGGCTCCTATACATACACCGATGACCAAGTTAACAAACATACAGTTGAATCCAAGGAGTTTCTGGACTTGTCTTTCAGATGTTTAGACAAATATGTGATGATTATTCTTTTTTTGAGAGATGAATGTGTGATCAGGATTACAACCCATTCAAAAGAGTGGATATTCTGTGCCGGAAGTTTAGTTTGGCACACTAAAGGGACAAGTAGCCTGTCCTGGTTTCAGCTGGTATAGAGTTAATTTTCTTCCTAGTAGCTGTCATGGTGTTGTGTTTTGAATTTAGGATGAGAATAATGCTGATAACACACCAATGACTTAGTTGTTGCTGAGCAGTGCTCATACTAAGTCAAAGACTTTTCAGTTTCTCATACCATCCTACCAGAGAGGAGGCTGGGGGTCCACAAGAAGCTGAGAGTGGGCACAGCCAGGACAGCTGACCCAAAGGGATGTTCCATGCTACATGATGTCATGCTGAACCATATAAATGGGGAGTTGACCAGGGGGGCTGGCCATTTCAGGGACTGGATGGGCATTGGTCACTGGGTGGTGAGCAACTGCAGTGTGCATCACTTGTTCTGTATACTTATTATTATTATTATTATTATTATTTTCCTTCAATTTTATGTCCAATTATACCGTCTTTGTCTCAACCCATGAGCTCTTACTATTTTTTTTTTCCCTGATTCTCTCCCCAGTCCCACTGTGGGAGGGGGGAGAGTGAATGGCTGTAGGGTGCTTAGCTGCCTGCTGGGTTAAACCACAATGTGACCATAAGCCCTCAGCCTCTGCAGGTGACTTTTGTCAGGCCTGAAGGAGGCCTTCAAGGAAGATCTTGTATGTCACCAAGGCAAGTGGACCACCATGGTGAGAGGTATCCAGTATCTGATGGAATTAGCCATGCTGGAGGTGATTTATGGTGACCTGGACAACAACCAGATATCCAAAGATCAAGACGAAGTCAAGTGCACGTAACCAATGTGGTAGAAGTTTATCTGGAGGGCACTATCTACGTATATGACTTTATTGGCAGTAATGATCTGGAAAGACAGAAAGGGACAAATGGATGAATTGTCTGGCCAACTCCAGCAATACGAAGAAAGATTCTCTTCTTCCAGAAAAACTGCCAATTCAATTTCCAGTGGTCAGTTCCCCAGACAGAGTAGAAGGGCTGATTCTAATTCTGTTCTTAATAAAGGGACTTCTGATTTACTTTTACAAGAAGTGAGTAATGAATACTTCAGCCAGGACTAGAGGGACCTTGCCTCCAGCTAGGTGGAGAAAAGGGACAACAGAGTTTATTGGACTGTGTGGATTCGGTGTCCTGGCACATCAGACCCACGGGAGTATCAGGCTCTACTGGACACCGGCGCACAGTGTACCCNATTCTCTTCTTCCAGAAAAACTGCCAATTCAATTTCCAGTGGTCAGTTCCCCAGACAGAGTAGAAGGGCTGATTCTAATTCTGTTCTTAATAAAGGGACTTCTGATTTACTTTTACAAGAAGTGAGTAATGAATACTTCAGCCAGGACTAGAGGGACCTTGCCTCCAGCTAGGTGGAGAAAAGGGACAACAGAGTTTATTGGACTGTGTGGATTCGGTGTCCTGGCACATCAGACCCACGGGAGTATCAGGCTCTACTGGACACCGGCGCACAGTGTACCCTGATGCCATCAAACCAGAAAAGGACAGAACCCACTTGTATTTCTGGAGTGACAGGGGAATCCCAACAGCTAACTGTATTGGAGGCTGCAGTGAGCCTAACCGGGAATGAGTGGCAGAAGCACCCCGTTGTGACTGGCCCAGAGGCTCCATGCATCCTTGGCATAGACTACCTCAGGAGAGGGTATTTCAAGGACACAAAAGGGTACTGGTGGGCTTTTGGCGTAACTGCTTTGGAGACAGAGGACTTTAAAACATTCTCTACTATGCACGGTCTCTCAGAGGACCCTTTGAACAGCAGGTGCCAATCGCTACCACAACAGTGCACCAGAGGCAATATTGCATCAACTGAGACTCCCTGATATCCTTTCACAAGCTGGTTCACTGGCTGGACAGCTGAGGAGTGATCAGCAAGACTTGCTCACCATTTAATAGTCCCATATAGCCAGTGCGAAAGTCTAATGGAGAGTGGAGGCTAACAGTGGACTATTGTGGCCTGAATGAAGTCACACCACCGCTGAGTGCTGCCGTGCCAGACATGTTAGAGCTTCAATACAAGCTGGAGTCAAAGGTAGCCCAGTGGTATGCCACAATTGATATTGCTAATGCACCCATTGCTCTCTGTGTAATCTTTAAGAGTCCATTGTGTTGTTCAATTTTCCCAGAGGCTGGTGCATGACGTGCATCAGTTGTTTTGCATATTATATTGTTGTTGCTCTTGTTGTTGTTATTTTCCCTTCCTTTTCTGTCCAGTTAAACTGTTTTTGTCTCAACTCATGAGTTTTACCTTTTTCTGATTCTCTCCCCCATCCCACTGGCAGGGAGTGAGTGAGCGGCTGTGTGGTGCTTAGCTGCCTGCTGGGTTAAACCACACCATAGCCTCAGAGTCCTTCTGAGGCCTTAGAGATATTCAGATGTATCTTTAATGTTTCCTATGTATCATTAAGACAACCAGGACAAAGGTTCCCCAAATACATTTCAACTTTCTAGGTGCTACTTGGATACAAACTAAAAGTGTAAACACTGAAACAAATGCCAGTTGCACATACTAGAAGAAAAGATGGTTGCACTATGTGTTCTCTAGCCATGGACTAGTAAGTTTAATGTAATTTTCTGCATGGCTGCACTTATATTTGTTAAACTCAAGAGATACTTAAGTCTAGTACCAACACATGCGATGGAAAAAGATCTGGATCTGTCGCTTCTACTTATCACAATATATTTCTCTTACAGGTTTTCTAAGTGTTTAAAAGTTTAGGTATATTTCCTCTGTTCTAGTAACTTTGCTTTATAGCAGTGATATTTCACAGCTGAAGGAGGAGCATAGCAAAATGATCAGATATTCCTGCTAGAACAATAACAATCTACCTGGTTGACCACTAGTTCATACTTATCTTTCAATTTTCTTTACATAAGCTTATTCTTCCATGAATACTTTATTTCAGCATCCATTGTTCTAAATGTCTTTTCCACTCCTAGATTCACAGTCAGGGGTGATGCAATAGAGAGCATCTGGGTGAGAGGATGAATAACAAAGCAGATTTGTCGTTGTGGGTGTCTACTATCAATCATCATCACAGGATGAAAACATAGATTAGCTAGTAATTAGGCAAGATCTCTGGATCAGTTGCCCTTGTCCTTACAAGAGATTTCAAATTTCCAGACAAAAACTGGGAATATCATACCACTGTGACAAGTAAGTCTGGAAAATTCTTAGAGCATGTTGAAGAGAATTTCCTGTCACAAGTACTTAGTGAGCCAACTAACAAAGGTGCCCTCCTAGACCTGTTGTTTGAAAATAGAGAAGGCCTCGTGGGAGATGTAACAGTAGGTAGCTGTCTTGGCCACAGTGTTCACGAAATAGCTGAGTTCAAAATTTTTGGTGTAAGGAGAAAAAAGGACAGCAGAGTTGCCATGCAACCCTGGATTTTAAGAAAAGAAACTTTAAGCTACTCAGGGGGCTAGATAGCAGTGTCCCCTGGGAAACTGTTCTAAAGGATTTAGGGGCCCAAGAGAGTGAATCACTTTTTAAGAAGCACCTTTTAAAAGCCCAGGAGCACACAATCCCTTTGTACCACAAGGCAAGCAAGCAGGGCAGAAGACTGGCTTGGCTGAATAGAGAACTCATCTTGGAACTTTGGTAGAAAAAGAAAATATATGATTTCTGGAAGCAAAGTCAGGCTTCACAGGGAGATTGCAGAAATGCAGTTTGCATTGGTAGGGAGAAAATAAGAAAAGCCAAATCTCAGCTTGAGTTGACAGTGGCCACTGTGGTGTCAGATAATTAGGTTTTTCAAGCGTATCAACAGCAAGAGAAGGTCTACAAAAAATGTGGGACAGATAGTTCATTCAGATAGTCACCTAAGAAGTAGGAATGAGGAAAAGAAGGAGGCATACAATTCCTTTTTTTTTTTTTTGCATCAATTTTTAATATTAATGGTAGACATTGGGCTACTCTGTCCTCTGAGTTGGAGTACCATGACTTGGGGAGCAGTGACTTTCCATCTATGGTCACCAAAATTGCAAGGGACAAGTTGTATCAGTTGAACATTCATAAGTCTTTTGGGCCTGATTGGATTCACCCCAGAGTACAGAAGGAGTTAGCGGATGTTATAGCTGGACACCTCTCAACAATTTACCAAAAGTCTTGGGAATCTCGGATGTCCCTACTGATTGGAAGCTCTCCAATGTTATATTGATCTGCAAGAACAGCACAAGAGAAGACTCAGGAAACTATATACCTGTTAGTCTAACCTCAGTACCTGGAAAAGTTATGAAGATTATCCTGGGTGTTACTGAAAGGCATTTAAAGAACAAAGCTGTTATCTGGCATAGTCAACATGGGTTTATGAAGGGAAAGTTCTGTATTAGTAATTTGATCTCCTTCAATGATAAGGTCATCCGCTTAATAGGTGAAGGGAAGGCAGTGGATGTAACCTTCCTGGATTTTAGTTAGGCTTTGGTAGTGTCCCTCATAGCATCTTTCTGGACAAATTGTCCAACTGTGAGATGAACAGGTTGATGCTATGCAAAGTGATGAGCTGTCTGAACGGTAGAGCTCAAAGTGTCGTAGTGAATGGGGCTATATATGGCTGGTAGCCAGTCACTAGTGATATTCCCCAGGGTTCAATTCTAGGGCCAGTTCTGCTTAACGTTTTTATCAATGATCTGGATGTAGGAGTTGAATGCATCCTCAGCAAATTAGCTGGCAATACTAAACTGGGAGGAACTGTTGACTCCCTGGAGGGACGAAAGGCCTTGCAGAGGAATCTGGGTACATTGGAGCATGGGCCTATCAGTAACGGTGTGAAGTTCAATGAAGGAAAATGCCAGGTTCTGCACCCGGGATGGCATAATGCCAGACACAGGCACAGACTGGGAGAGGAGTGGCTGGAGAGCAGCTCAGCAGAAAAGGACCTGGCGGTGCTGGTTGACAGCAGGCTCAGCATGAGCCAGCAGTGTGCCCTGGCAGCCAGGAGGGCAAACTGCATTTTGGGGTGTATTAAACAGAGAATCGCCAGCTGGTCAAAAGAGGTGATGCTACTGCTAGATTTAGTGTTGGTGTGGCCTCACCTTAAATATATAAAAAGGATGTGAAGGTACTTGCAAGAGCCCAGAGGAAAGCAAAAGCTGGTAAAAGGGCTGGAAGGCATGTCCCATCAGGAGAAGCTGAAGATGTTTGGGTTTCTCTAGTCTGGAGAAAAGGAGGCTGAGAGGCAACCTCATAGCTCTCTACAACTTCCTGAGGAGGGAAGTGGAGAGGGAGCTACCGGTCTTTTCTTCCTGCTAACCAAGGACAGGACATTGCCCTCAATAATATACTTTAACATTTGGTTAGCCCTGAAGTGGTCTGGCAGCAGGACTAGATGATCTTTGTAGGTCCCTTCCATCTGAACTATTCTATTCTATTCTATTCTATTCTATTCTATTCTATTCTATTCTATTCTATTCTATTCTATTCTAAAGTGAAACATAGAAGCCTGCTTTGAAAAGGGTACCAACTCAATTATGCAAGATTTTATTTTCCATTGCTGTGGACTGCATTTAAGTATTTAACATCAGCTAAGCACAACTACAGGCTGGGGGGAGCGGGGAGGGGAGAGAGAAAGAAAGAAAAAGAAAAACATGCATCAAATATATGACTGTTTAATCAACTTATAATTTATAAAAAATCAGTAAAACAGTAGAACAGAAATCAGTAGAATCTCATCTCATCTACCTGAAGGTGCCTTTGCAAGGGAAGAGGCCTGGCAAAAGAGATTCCCATCATGATCTAACCAGCAATTGGCCGTTCTGATCAAAAGGTTTAATTCCTTGCATGAACACTACTCTATGGAAAAAAATCCCAATAAAATATATTTTAGCAAAAAATGTCTATGTGCAACAGATTGAAGATGACAAGTCAGTCTGCAACATTTAATGAACCACTTAGAACTTCAAATTCCATCCAAGCACCAGAAGAGAGGTATTACAAAGACATTTTGTATGTGGTCAAAGTGTCATCATGAGTTATTAGTGCCCCTGATGTCAGGGTAGTATTAAACCTTCCAAGAGACACTGGAGAGTTTTCAGACCTCAGTAAGGCTTGGAGGTACATGCGTTAAGAACGTCAGAAATTCTTCCAAGTTCTGGTACCTGCATCCTTACAGACTAACTGACTTCCTGCCTGTCTTACAATTTACATAGAAGTTGAGCACCAAGTGGGTACAAAGGCTTCCAAATGAGAACGATACAAGTGAGTTTACTGATTACAGAGAGTAAAGGGAAATTTGTCAAACAAACATAAGTAACGAAAAAACTCTGTAGAAAGAACCATTGTTGTTACATTTTTCCATAGCAGTTCTCTATAGAATGTCATAAACAAGATCATCCCCTCTGTTTAAAAGGGATACTTTGTGTGCCAAAGTAGAAGCAATCAATAAACAAAATCATCGCAGAATAGAATCTGATTATTCTTCCAGGAATAGAAAGTATTCCTGGTGTACTAGGAAGTATGCAGCAGAACACTTAGGCCAATCCTGACAAAGTTTGAATGATCCACAAGAAACTAAGGCATATTCACAGGAATTTTGTTCTCCTGTGCTAGGCACAAGCAATGTGTTTTGAGTAGGGACTCCTTGGGCTGGCTACCCCAGGACTATAAAGAACTAACACAGTGAGCAGCAGTAGGAAAAGTATTATGGAATACATCAAAGAAAAGTTATGTAAAGGTTTTGTACTTTGTATCATCCTTGGAGTGTGCGGCCCATCAAAGCCTTTCCCCTGTCTCGTCTCTCTGCTGACCTACTGAATATATTCAGCTCCTCACTTTTCAAATTCAGTAGTGCTGCACTGGTGTTTAGGCAAACGAAAGGACAGGAAAGGGTTGTCTCTTCCTCATGGCCAATATGTAAGAAAAATTTCTGCTGCTGCCAGCATCTAGAATTTCACATAAAACAGCTGTTATTAAGGAAAATGACTTGACAAGAACTTAACATGCAAAAACAGTTCCCTTTTTTTTTCACCTAAGAGCCTGCAGAACATAGGAATTATGAGAGAGAGAGAGCCTGCAATGATTTTTGTATCTCTAAAACAACCTAACAAAAGAAGATCCTTTCAAGAATACAAGCCACTACAGGCAGCCAAAATATTATTTAAAAGAGGTATTAGACAAACAAATTTTGACTTGTTATTTAATCAAATCCTAATGTTTATATTTTCAGTGATTAAGTAAGATGAGAGTAGAAGCATTGTAGACTGAAATCCTTCTTTTACCTATAGCAGCAGTGTTGGCATGTATAATGCATAGAGAGGGGCTACTATGGGAAGTCATGTCATCTCTGCCAGGAAGCACACTTTTTCTTCACAAGGGAGTACTTAGCTCTTAAACCTTCTATGCTGAACTCAAGGGATGTTTTGGCTAAAAAGGAGTAACGTGGATGAAATTTGGATGTTGTTTAGCACCATGATAAACTAATGTTCCCAGAAGTGCAACTTCTGTTTTAATTTAAACTAAACAATGTAAGGAAATATATAATCAACATATGCCCTCATATACTGTGCACGCTTGTTTTTCTTTTTTTCAAAAAGTAGCTTAAGAGCAGACCTGAACAGGATGAGGAACCATTTACCAAAATGACTATTGCTTTTTATTGCCTTTTCATTTAGTAAAATACAGCCTTTTTTTTTTTTTTTCCCTTAACTTGCATTTAATCAATTTGAATTGTTCACGTTAAAGAATTTCAGATAAATTTTTATTCTTGCAGGTATCTGACAAATTCTATAGAGATATTTTTTCCTATAAATCAATTTAGGGTATTTTTCCTCTGCAATCTTCTTATTCATGGTTCATGCTCCTACCTTCCTACCTTGTGGAAACACTTTGTTTTTGTTGTTGTTGTTTGTTTTTGTTTTAAGTTGAACATACTTTATGCTCTGCTTCTAATTGCAAACAAATGCAAATAAAAAAGGTAACACCATATAATGAGAAACTAACAAGACACATTCTTATTATCATACTACATCATTTATTTTCCTTCATCCACATTTCCCCTTCAATCACATAAAACATCTGAAATTTCTTACTTAATGGGACAAATAGTACTTCTATTTTGGGCAAGGATTTAAGAACTTTGATAAACTGATATCTTAGATTTTAGGGTTTCATGACAGCATCTGCGTACCCATTCTGATAATATGATAATGGCCTTTTCTGCACTAGTATGCTTTATATCATGGTTCAAAATTACATCCCTTTATATATGTCTAACCAGCAGATGAAGACTTACTTTACATGAAAATGTTGGTGTTCAGCACCCTTTAAAAAAAACTCAACCCTGCCTCAGCTTCAGTATTCAGAAATAGTCCTACCTAGCATATATTACTGTAGATAATCCTCACAACACCTTCAGTAAAAACATTTAGTTTATTATCACAGAAGAACAGAAATTAACTCAAGTCAGGCTGGGGAATCAGTGAATAATGGGCTATTTGACTAAGAATTATCCCAGGGTGTTTTGAGACCTTTGGCACTCCTGACAAGAAAAGTTCCTTTGAAATGAAAATTAGAGCTGCTGGGTACAATACAAAGTGTAGGTGATAAGCTCTTAAAGCCCTCAGTGTTTCAGCAACTAAGTCTAGTCAGTAAACAAGAATTCAATTTTGACTTTTTTTTTAGGTTTAAACATTGGCTTCTGCTCCAATGCAGGAAAACAAAACAAAACAAAACAAAACAAACAAAAAAACAACAAAACAACAAACAAACAAACAAACAAGTACTTTCTGAAATTTTATGTGCCCAGTTAAATAACAGACTAGTCCTCAGTGCTCAGTCAGGGAATTTGTCTAGGACTTCAGTTGCTGTAAGCAGTCTAAATCAGGCTGGGCTATGAAACTGAAGCCCTGGAAAGCACTCTCACCCACAGTCCATCAGCCACTGCATTCCACCCCTGCTCCACAGAACTTTCCTATGAAAACATTACAGTGGAAAACAGCAACAAAAAAAAAAAAAAATCCTTCAGCACTCTCTGGATCTTTTTTTTTTTTTTTTCCTAATAAATCTATTCACAGGGATAAGTAGCAACACCCAGAAACTGTTATATTGCTAGTTTCAGTTTACTTACTTGGTAGGTAACAAATCAACGAACATATAACCTTAAAGGAGGGTGTTAGTTCTGTGTGTATCTCCTATTATAAACTTTGTAAAACACATAGAAATAAAGCATAGACTTGAATGACTTTTAGTAAGTTGTTGATAGCTAGTAATTTCTCCACAGGATCTCTCATCTGCTTGCAGGCCTTTTACTGGTCATACACATGGATCACCAAAAAAATAGCAGAACAGTTATTCCATGAATTATTTCACAAAATCACAGAACGGTTGAGATTGGAAGGGACCTCTGGAGGTCATCTGGTCCAATCCCCACTCAAGCAGGGCCTCCTACAGCAGGTTGCCCAGGACCATGTCCAGATGGCTTTCAAAGATCTCCAAGGAGGGAGACTCCACAAATTCTCTGAGCAACCTGTGCTAGTGCTCAGGCAGCCTCACATTAAAGAAGTGCTTCGTAACGTTTAGGGGGAACCTCCTGTGTTTCAGTTTGTGTTCACTGCCCCTTGACTTGTCACTCTGCACCACTGAAAAGGGCCTGGCTCCATCCTATTTGCAGCTTCCCTGCAGATATTTATTTATAAAATATTTATAGACATTGATGAGATTCCCCTGAGCCTTCTCTTCCCCAGGCTGAACAGTCCCAGGTATCTCAGTCTTTCCTCAGAGGAGAGATGCTCCAATCCTTTGGCGGAGCATCATCTTCTTCGTGGTCCTTCGCTTGACTCTCTCCAGTAGGTTCATGTCCTGCACTGGGAAGCCCAGAACTGGACTCAGCACTCCAGGTATGGCCTCACCAGTGCTGAGTAGAGAGGAAGCATCACATCCCTCCAGCTTCTGGCAATTCTTTGACTAGGATACCAATGCATAGCAAGATAGCATTAACCTTTAGGGCAACGGCACATTTTGTTGGCTCATTTCACTTCCTTCACATAGAACAAAACAAAACAAAACAAAACAAAATAAAATAAAAACCTCTCTAAACATCAATAATTTCAGCTTCTGCATCATAAATATATAAGAGAAGATCAGTAACTAATTCACTGTGAACAGCAAACAGCTTTTAGGCTTCCGCCATGCTCTAATATCGATTTTTAACTTCTGTAAGTGCTCTTCACAAATAAGAGATTCCAACATAAAAATGTAAACTGCAGATCATCTAATCACTTTAATAGTAGTTCAAGTTCTTCAAAGTTGGCTTTTAGGAATGAAATTCAGGAGAAGTTTTCCATTACAACAAAATGTTTATTTCTTTTTGCATTGACACATTTTAATGTATTTCATTTTGAGTAAATGAATTCCTTGGTATCAACAGAAAGACACGACAGAAATAAGTTTGTCAAGGTCTTTGAATTAGATATAGAATTAATCTTCCTTAATCCGTGTGGTAGTCCCTAAGGTTACTTAGTGGAAGACAGTGCCTAACTCTCACACAGAACCTTACCGAGTCTTTTTTTGATCCTTTCCTTTTTTTTTTTTTCTTTTTTTTTTTTTGGTGTGTGTGTGGGAGGGTGTTGGGGGGAAGGGGGATCATCAAATCATTTTTAAAATGTGTTATTGTTTTAGAAACAGACTACTTCCACAGCACATCTGCTACTGCAAATTAAGCACTAACTTTTCCAGAGTTAGACTGGTAGATCAATAGTGAAATATGACTTTCCCTTAGCAAACACTGGAATCATTAGGTTTAATAGTATTGAGTTAATGGAAGTATGGCTTTGCCAGGGTGTTGATTTTAGCAGATTATCAAAGTGAGCTATTGCAAACTCTTGTTACAATTTTAAAATAAATCACCAGCATGTCAGAGTTGCACAAATGAATGCAAGGCTCTCAACATAGATAGCACTCCTGGCAGCTTTTGCAAATGAAAATGGGAGCAAGAACAGTTTAAATCCAAATGCTAGTTTTAAAACAGAATAAGACTAGAGAAGGAAGCAGTTGCTAATTTTTTTTTTCTTTTATTTTTAGGATGGCTACTAATTGCTGTGAATAGAAATATTTTGCTATTTTGTATATGGCCATTATAAAATCAAAAATGAAAATTTTTCTACTACGTGATTCTTCCCCCCCCCC
>VXAL01000118.1:81083-96500 GCA_013399475.1 Chauna torquata
GTGTGGTGCTGAGCTGCCTGCCAGGTTAAACCACAACATCAAGGCTTTCTTTTATTTCTTCTTCTGGAATTAAAAATAGATGGATTGATAGATATCTTCTCTACTCCTTTATCTCTAAAATATAGAATGTTCTGCAGCAAAGGGCCATCCTGCTTTGCTATATCTCTAAATATATATTTGGTTGTTGTAAACTATCACTGCATTCACAGTCTTTTTACACAGTGGTACATTGATTCAGCTTATTGTAATTCAGGAACCAGTTATGAAAGAAGACTTTCTTAAAATATCTTAATAAAAAGTATAATGATGTAGAAAGATTATTGTAATGATATAGAAAGCCAGAGACCCAGGTAAGAATAACATGACTTGTGAGATACAATGAAGTTAACAGAATTAGTATAATTATAGATTTAAACCAGAAAGTAATGGAAAAAATATGATTATGCTTTCACTTCAACATTAAAAACAAAAACAAAAACAAACACAAACACAAACAAAAAAAAAACAAAAGAAACAAAACAAAACAAAACAAAACAAAACAAAAAAACAATAGAACATATTTGCCAAAGCTCATGAAGAAGCAGATTTTCCATTCACAACTTTCTTCTCCCTATTCCCCGCAATGATGAACAGTAAGCCGGTACAGATATCCTGAGAAGGGCTTATTCCTCAACTTCCACTTAATGCTGGGCAAAAAAACATTCTTCTGAAGCTGAGGATTAGATCTCATAGTGGCATAAGGACATGTGAGAGACACAACTGCTCCTCACATAGGGAGAAGCTGAACTGGAGTGGAGAGACAGTCTTTATTGTAGTTCTACTTCTGGCGTAATAAGACAGGACCCAACCAGATGTTTCACTACTTGACTTCATCTCTCGCTATCACTTTGTATACCTTGATCCCTCTGTTAGCAGCAGCAGCTAGTCAAGCTTTCTACATCCAAAGTAACTGGAAGGAATAGATATGGTAGCCTTTCATTAATTAGCTAGGGCAAGAGCTCTCTACTGGTTTAGGAATAGACCTGATATGCAACTCCTTGCCTGCTTCATTTGTATTAGTCTTGCATATTCCTTTACAAATCAGTGTACAGATAATATTCCTACAGAATAATCCCATGGCTGGCAGAACTTTTACAGGACAATTTTTATACACTTTTCTATATATAATATATAAAATAAAATAAATCACACCTAATTAATTAATTAATTAATTAATTGTTTCACAGTTACCTTGAGGAGACAGAAGCCTAGATACATGTTAGAGTGAAGTTGCTAAACACTAAACACTGCTAAACAAACACCTAACATTCACTCTGGACATCTGCCTGTCGGATAGAATTACAGAATCAAAGAATGGTTTAGGTTGGAAAGGACCTCTAGAGGTCCTCTGATCCAAATCCCCTGCTCAAGCAGGGTCACCTACAGCAGTTTGCCCATGACCATGTCCAGGCAGCTTTTGAATATCTCCAAGGAGGAAGACTCCTCAACCTCACTGGGCAACCTGTGCCAGTGCTCCTTCACTCACACATTAAAGAAGTGCTTCCTGATGTTCAGATGGAACATCTTGTCTTCTAGTTTGTGCCCGTTGCCTCTTGTCTTGTCCCTGGACACCACTGAAAAGAGCCTGGCTCAGTCTTCTTTGCACTGTCCCTTCAGGTATTTACAGACACCATTAAGATTCCCCCCTTGATTCTCTGGGTTTAACAGTCTCTCAGCTTTTTCTTCACAGGAGAGATGTGTCAGTCCATTCTTTATCTTGGTGGCCCTTTGTTGAACTTTCTCCGGTACGTCCATGTCTCTCATGCACTGGGAAGCCCAGAACTGAACACAGTACTCCAGGTATAGCCACACCAGTGCTGATTAGAGAGGAAAGATCACCTTCCTCAACTTGCTGGTGATGCTGTTCCTCATGCAGACTAGGATACCATCAGACTTCTTTGTGGCAACAGCACGTTGCTGACTCATGTTCAGCTTGGTGACCACCAGGAACCCTAGGTCCTTCTTGCCATGTTGCTGTTCAGCTGAGTGGAACCCTAGCAAGTACCAGTGCCTAGGGTTATTCCCCAGAACTTTGCGCTTCCCTTTGATGAACTTCATGAGGTTCTGTCAGCCCATTTCTCTAGCCTGCTGAGATCCCTTTGAATGGCATCGTGACCATCTGGCATATCAGCCACTCCTCTCAGTTTTGTGTCATCTGCAAACTTGCTGGGGTTACACTCTACTCGATCAACCAGATCATTAATGTAAGCAGGATTGGATGCAGTATTGACCCCTGGGTTACACTGTTATTTACTGGCCACAAACTAAACTTTGTTCCACTCGCCATCATCCTCTCGTCCTGACTGTTCAGCCACCTTTTAATCCACCTCACTCTCTGCCCATCCAGCCCATATATCACCTGTTTGTCTATGAGGATCTTATGGGATACAGTGTCAAAGACCTTACAGAAGTCAAGGTAGGCAATATCTTCTGCTCTCCCCTCCTCTACCAGGCTGGATATTTCATCACAGAAGCTTATGAAGTTGTTCAAACATGACTTCCCCTTGATGAGTCCATGCTGGCTGCTCCTGATGATTTTTCTGTCCCTCAAGTGCCTGAAGAAATCGTAAACACTGTTTCTGACCTAAACTTAAATATAATTATTGGTGGTTGAATTAAGAATTTCATTTTTATTTATGAGCTTAACTACTTCTGGTAGCATTAATGTTGGATAATATTTGAAGAACTTTTTAATTGTCCAAATGTCCAATGTATAATTCTGTTTCTAATTAAGTCAGTGGTGAAGGAATGCCAGTAGGAACAAAACTGGCTTACAAGGGTGAAAATAATCTCTTAAATTTAAGGAACTGGTGAAAAGATATTTTATACTTCACTTGCATAGCAATGAATGTCATAGTTATTCCACTTTATCTATTAGTTCACCATCTACGGAAAAGATTTTGTAAGGAAAAGATACAATTACATCAAACAATAAACCATTAACTTTTGCAACTGTAAGCCATGTACATTTCATGTATAGATTTTGAGTTTCTTTGTACTGTTTTTCTAATTCCCTTGGTGCCAAATCAGGACAGTCTATTATTAAGAATTGTTCAAAATAGTACTAGCAACATTATGATTCTCAATACAGATATTTCGTCACCTTGAACAGTTTGTGAGTCATCTAGTGACACTTCCTGGAGTCTGCCGTTTAGAAATCAGTACAAAAAAGACTGTTCATAAAACTCAGGTTGCAACATTTTCTTTTATAAAACAACTAGCCATGAAACAGTTCTTTTCTTCTGTTTAGTTTGAACACTTATTTCAGAAAAATAAGAGCTAAACAGCATGAGAGTGAGTTTTGGGTTTTATTTACGAATTTACATCACCAGGTTGCTGTGACTTCAAATAGAATTTTCCTCTTTCCTGTAGGCAAAATGCATAAACTTTGTCTCATTATTTATTCATGTGTCATTGTCAGTTAGTGTTAAGAACTGTTTGTTCTGTCAACCTCGCATGTGCTGTACCTCACATGGAGGTCCAGCACACAAGAAGACAGGTTTTAAAACCATATGCTTTTTCCAGCACAGCCCTCCTGCCTTAAGCAGAAGACTTTTTGATGTGACTCATCTTTCCACAGAACAGAATTATTTCACAACAGGTATTTGAGTCTGTCTGGTTGAAAAGTCTTTCTAAGATCAGCTTTGCTGCTACCCTAGTCTAAAGAGGGAGAATTTCTCACTTCTGTTTCCTTAGGCTTTTCTTAAAGCTTGACCAATTTATGAAGCATGGCTGATTCTACAAAGTTCAATTTTACAGTAAGCTAAATTCTAATTACGTAAAAGCAGCAGCAGTCTTGAAACTGATTTCAATAGTATCAGATGCTAAACTCACAGTGTCAAAAGTCTATCAGAGTTGTAAGTGGTAATTCTTTCATTTGAATTTCTGTACTGACTTGCGTAAAATAGTGCACGCACTTGCATACTGCCTAATTAGTAGATTAGATGACTGAAGCTGGAATAGTATACTGTATAGCATAGAATTAGCTTGATAGTATAGATTCTTAAATAGAGGAGGGAAACGATAAGCATTATTTATGACCAGAAGCAAGAAAGGTCTTATCCCCAGGGTGAATTGAGGAAGAGAAATTAACTTCAGAAAGTTTTATCATGAATTTGGAGTTTTGTATTGGGTTTATGTGGTAAAGGTTTGGTAGCAGTGAGGGCCACAGGGATAGCTTCTGTGAGAAGATTCCAAAAGCTGCCTCATGTCAAACAAGACCAGCTCCATCCAGCTCCAAAAAGGACCCGCTGCTGGCCAGAGCTGAGCCATGAGTGACGCTGGTTGTGCCTCTGGGAGACCAGAGTGAAGAAAGGGAAAAAACTGCTGCACAACAGCAGCTGGGAGAAAGGAGTGAGGAACAGCCCTGCAGACACCAAGATCAGTGTACAAGGAGGGCAGGAGGTGCTCCAGGCACCGGAGCAGAAGTTCCCCTGCAGCCCATGGTGAGGACCATGGCAGAGCAGGCTGTCCCCCTGCAGCCCATGGGGTACCACATGGAGCAGATCTCCACATTGCAGCACATGGAGGAGCCTACTCAGGAGCAGGTGGATGTGGCCTGAAGGAGGCTGCAGCCCATGGAGAGCCCCCACAGGAGCAGGCTCCGGGCCGGACCTGTAGCCCGTGGAGGTGAGCCCATGCAGGAGCAGGTGATCCGGTGGGAGCTGCCACCCGTGGGGGACCCGTGCTGGAGCAGTTTGCTCCTGAAGGATGGACCCCGTGGTACGGACCCATGTTGGAGCAGCTCTTGAAGAGTTGCAGCCTGTGGGAAGCCCATGCAGCACCTGTTCGAGAAGGACAGCATCCCGTGGGAGGGACCCCACGTTGGAGCAGGGGAACAGAGAGTGACCACGAAGGAGCGGCAGAGACAAAGCGATATGGGCTGACCGCAGCCCCCATTCCCCATTCCCCTGTGCTGCTCGGATGGAGGAGGTAGAAGAGGGAGATGTGGAGGGGAAGGTGTTTTTAGTTTGCTTTTAATTTCTCACTGCTCTAATTTGCTAGTTATAGTAATAAATTATATTAATCTCCCTACGCTGAGTCTGTTTTGCCCATGATGCTAATGAGTGAGCAACCTTCTTGTCCTTATCTCAACCCTTGAGCCCTTTTCCATCATATTTTCTCTCCCTGTTCCTTTGAGGAGGGGAAGTGAGAGAGCTGTTGTGGTGGAGTTCTGCTGCTCTGCTGGGTAAAACCACCACAAGTCTAAATCCCACTGATTTTCACTTGTGTTATGGTCCTAAGTCATCAACTGCCTTTGAAAAAATTGTCCTTAGCGAGTTCCTCAGTTAAATATGGAAACAGATCTGCTTGCACAAGTATGCTAAATCCAATTCCAATTTCTTTTCTTTCACAAGATCCGGACAAGTATACCTATATACGATAACACATGGTTCAAGTCTTGCAAGTATTTGAGCATAAGCAATAGTTTTCTGCTTTTTCAGGTGTTCAGATATTGCATTACTAAAACTACGTGCAGTGTAACCTAACCAGTGCTTGCATACACAAAAGTGAATTTTTATTCCACTTTGTGTTTCAAAATGACAGTCTTATACAACAGGTATAAAGCTGAATTCTCAGCAGATTTTGTTAAAGTTCTCAGCTGATTTCTATTTGTTCTGATCACACAACTCAAAGAACATGAAAATGAGATAAGTAAATCCTGCTTCATGAGCTCAGGCTGAGGTGTGAATTATTTGAGATTTCTCCCAGCTGCATTTTGTGTGCTGAAATTCATGTATTTTGTACTGTAACATGCGAGAGACAGGCTACAGTGTTAGAAGCCTATATCGCACGCTGCTACAAATTGTTCTAATTACACATACAGTGACTGATAAATCTGTTAGTGAAAAATTAATATTTATATATATAGTGAACTTTACTTACAGGAAGAAAAAATGCAAAATGTTCTCTTTAGCTGTAGATCTGTATGCCTCCGTACATCTAAGTTATGTCAAAATTGTACCATAACCATACACTTCAGAACAGAAAAAGGGTGTTGTTTCCCTCCAACATGCCTTTATTCTCATTCAGAATTTGCAATGTATTTGTTTTCATGTCGACTATTTATAAAATAGGCTGAAGTCATGTGAATACAAACCATTTCCTGGATGTATGCCTAGCTCATGGAAGTTAGGGAAAAATGTGCCAGGAAAAACATATCTGAAGTAGACATTAGTATGTTGCAGAAAGAAACAGGTGGATAATTCATGGTGATTTATTCTACAGATTCAGTCTCTTTTCCTGTTTACAGACTATTCATGACCAGATGCATTTCTTCAAGTTTGTAATTGAAAGTTATTCAGTGATTTCTGTTCTTTGCTGCGTAAGTTAAAATATTGAGTATATGATATTTGAGTTGTGTGGTTTGACTGTGATTGATACATCAGAAAAACCTTCCTCTGGTTTATTCCTTTTACACAGCAATTTTTGTGAAACAGGTTTAAAATGAATTTGCTCATGCAGACGTTAAACCTAGTACTAATGAATATTGAATACAAAATTGGAAATTTGCTTTTTCCACAACCTTTCATACTTGTAAATATTGATCATTTGCCAAGAAGGGGAATAAACAAAGAACAAATGCTTCACTTGGTCTCATTCTCAAGAAAAGCTATGGCGGAGTTCTGAAAATTTCTAAAGAATAGTTAGATAGATGATAGACAGATGATAGATAGATAGACAGATGATAGATAGATAGATAGATAGATAGATAGATAGATAGATAGATGATAGATGGATAGATAGATAGACAGACAGATATACAGAATACTGTGACTAATCTCTTCAAAGTTTATGTTTTAAATGAATTCTTCCACCCCCCACTCCACCCCCAGCCAATGAGTGGAAACCTCATGGGTGGAATTGTGGAGCTCAAGAGTGGACACTGAAGCCTATTCTTGACACAGTCCTGAGCAACCTGCTTAGGGTGTCCCTGCTTGAGCAGGAGGGTTGGACAAGATGACCTCCAGACATCCCTTCCAAACCAATGCATTCTCTGATTCTGTGTTTGTGTGATGCAAGTTTGTGGTAGATATCCTGGACCAGGCCGTTAAATAATATTTTCAGTTTTACCTTTTCTCAGCTTATATTTACTTTCTGTGTTAGACCTCACCACTTACTATAACATTAAAACAAACAAACAGACAGGCAAACAAAACCCCTCTACCTAAAGAAAACTTTCTTTAACCATGGTAGAACACTTGCTTCCTTCCTTTCCCTTTTGATGCCATTGCCAAATAAATGTGTTTTTTTCTTCTACCTTCTTGTTGGTTTGTAGGCCAGGATAGTGACCATGGTCATCTTCAGAAAAAGTTTAGATGAATCTCAGGCATGCCTGACCTGTTACTTAAGATCATTTGAATGTCCTTTTGTATTTCATATTGTGACTTTCAAATATGATTTTTTCCTAAATCATCCATCTGCAGCAGTTTTCACTAAGTAAAACTTGCAGTTCCGACATACTGCTTTGATCAACTTTGTAATTTTTGCTATATATCATTTGGTTCAACAAAGTTATTACTAAGGAAGATTCAAAGAACTAGATCAGCTTCATCCATGATAATGGATAACCCTACCTGTTGTCAAAGCACACAAAGTCTCTGATAAGAAATACTTAAACAGAAAATAACCTAAGTACTGAAAATTCTCTGAATTATTATACGTAATATTGGAAAAATTCACAGATTAAATACATATAAGACATAAGTTGAAAACAAATAGTACTTCTTAGAGCTAGAACAAAGATAATCTACATTTTATAGTGTAATAAGGAATCTGTCTTTCCCTCCTCCACTATATGTATAGAAATCAGACATGAAAAAATACTGTCCTGAAGTTCAGGAAAGTAACCTGTTTTATGAGAAAGTCAATATTGATATGTTTTTCTAACCTGAAAGAGACAACTGTTAAAATAAATACATCACACACACCATTCTAGACAAAACTTAGTCTTACACCTTGAATAAAAAGAAGTACCAAAGAACTCAAAAGTTTACTGAAAAATCATATTTTACACGTTTATATACTAGCATAACTAATGAAAACCTCTAAACCATAAGATAAATGAATATAAATACATGCATGAGCCAATATGATTCAAACACATACTTCCCAGTTGACTGAAAGAAAGATAAAGCCTGAGTATATCTGTACATGTTGCTAGAATGATGGCTATAATCATTCACACGACTTTTATGAATAGTTTGGAAAATGCAACTGAAATTTTTATTTTGGATTAAAAATGTCTCCATTTTCTTGACAGGAGGAATACAAAATAGTTTGACTGTTACTAATAAAACAGAGTTCCATCAGTAAAAGTTAAAGTTGTTCCATTAGAACAACTTGAATTGAAGAATTTTTGTCATATCTGAGAATGGTTTTAAAACAGATCAAGGTCTGGTGTGTCAGTAGGATGTGGAGCAACTCTACAGGCTGACAGGCCTGTGTCATTCAGGTATTTTTTGCCATGAATGCCAATTTGATGATAATCTGAACATTTCCAAAGAACTTTTGGTGTAGAGAATGCCATATAAAATGTTGGTTTTAGTCGGGATAAAAATAATATCTCAAAATAACAAAAACACACTTGCAAATAGAGTAATACATTTTCTTGACTTTTTTTTCTTGACTTTTCTTTCTTTATCCCTCCAGTTACAGGGAATTATGAGGGGGGAAACATGAAGAACCAGCAGGTCAGTACCAGTCTCTGAGCTGGGTGTCACTGTCAGAACTTTGAGTTTTTTGATCATGTGTCATTTTACATGACATCAGGCCTGCTGGCAACAAATGGGGTTCACCTGTCTCAAAGGAGGAAAAGGATCTTTGCTCAGGAGTTAGCAGGGCTCATTGATAGGGTTTTAAACTAGATTTGAAGGGGGAAAGGAGTAAAACCAGGCTCACCAGTGATAAGCCTTGGGGGTGGCAGGCCAGTGGTTGTGGGACGGTGTGCTAATGAGGTCCCTCTGTCTGCCATCCCAGTGGAGGTAGGGGATGGAGAGCTATGTGACAGCAAAGGCACAAGTGATATTGGTGGGTTAGAAATCATGGAAGTGACTGGGAATGATCACGCAGGAATTTGGGCTTCTTTCCCTGAAAAGGTGATGGGATTGCTAGCCCAAATGAAGTGCATCTACACCAACTCACATAGCATGGGCAACAAACAGGAGGAGCTGGAAGCCATTGCGCAGCAGGAAAACTATGACATAGAGGCCATCACAGAAACATGATGGGATGGCTCACATAACTGGAGTGCTGCAATGGATGTCTATAAACTCTTCAGAAGGGATAGGCTAGGAAGGAGAGGTGGTGGGGTAGCCCTGTATGTTAGGGAGTGTTTTGATTGTCTTAATAATGGCAACAGCAAGGTTGAGTGTTTATGGGTAAAAACCGGGGGAAGTCCAACGAGGGAGATGTCATGGTAGGATTCTATTATAGACCACCTAACCAGGATGAAGAGGCAGACAAGATATTCTATAAGCAGCTGGGAGAAGTCTCACCATCGCTAGCCCTTGCTGTCATGGGGGACTTCAACTTACCAGATGTCTGTTGGAAATACAACACAGCAGAGAGCAAACAGTCTAGGAAGTTTCTGGAGTATGTGGAAGATAACTTCCTGACACAGCTGGTGAGTGAGCCAACTAGGGAAGGTGTACCGCTGGAACTTTTGCTTGTGAACAGGGAAGGACTTGTGGGTGATGTGAAGGTTCGAGGCCGTCTTGGGCAAAGCGATCATGAATTAACAAAGTTTTTGATTCTTGGAGAAGTAAGGAGGGGGTTAGCAGAACTGCCACCTTGGACTTCTGAAGGGCAGACTTCAACCTGCTTAGGAGACTGGTTGGTGGAGTCACTTGGGTGGCAGTCCTGAAGGGCAAACGAGTCCACGAAGGCTGGGCACTCTTCAAGAAGGAAATCTTAAAGGCACAGGAGCAGGCCGTCCCCATGTGCCAAAAGATGAGCTGGTGTGGAAGAAGACCAGCCTGGCTGAACAGAGAGCTGTGGCTAGAGCTCAGGAAGAAAAAGAGGGTTTATGACGTGTGGAAGAAGGGACAGGCCACTCAGGAGGACTACAAAGATGTTGTGAGGCTGTGCAGGGAGAAAATTAGAAGGACCAAAGCCCAGCTGGAGCTCAATCTGGCTTCTGCTGTTAAAGACAATAAAAATGCTGTTGTAAATACATAAACAAGAAAAGGAGGACTAAGAAGAATCTCCATCTTTTATTGGATGTGGGAGGAAAAAAGAGATGAGGAAAAGTTCTTAATGCCTTCTTTGCCTCAGTCTTTAGCAGCAAGACCAGTTGTTCTCTGGGCACCCAGACCCCTGAGCTGGCAGACGGGGACAGGGAGCAGAAGGAAGCCCTCCTAATCCAAAAGGAAATGGTTAGTGATTTGCTACACCACCTAGATGTACTCAAGCCTATGGGGTCAGTCAGGATCCATGGTATTGAGGGAGTTGGCAGAAGTGCTCGCCAAGGCTCTTTCCATTACTTATCAGCAGTCCTGGCTGTCAGGGGAGATGCCATTGACTGGTGGCTAGCAAATGTGGTGCTCATCTACAAGAAAGGCTGGAAGGAGGATTTGGGGAACTACAGGCCTGTCGGTCTGACTTCAGTGCCAGGGAAGGTTATGGAGCAAATCATTTTCAGTGCCATCTCATGGCACATACATGATAACTGGGTGATCAGGCCCTGTCAGCATGAGTTTATGAAGGGTGGGTCCTGCTTTACTAACCTATATCCTATGACAAGGTGACCCACTTTGTGCATGTGGGAAAGGCTGTGGATGTGGTCTACCTAGACTTCAGTAAGACTTTTGACACTGTTTCCCACAGCATTCTCCTGGACAAACTGGCTGCTTATGGTTTGGATGGGCATACACTTTGCTGGGTTAAAAACTGACAGGGTGGCTGGGCCCAAAGAGTCGTGGTGAACGCAGTTAGATCCAGTTGAAGGCCGGTCACTAGTGGTGTCCCCCAGAGCTCAATACTGGGGCAAGTTCTCTTCAATATTTTTATCAATGGTCTAGACAAGGGGATCAAGTGTACCCTCAGTAAATTTGCAGATGACACCAAGTTAGGCAGGACTGTTGATCTGCTTGAGGGTAGGAAGGCTCTACAGAGGGATCTGGAGAGGCTGGATCTTTGGACCAAGGCCAACGGTAAGAGGTGCAACAAGGCTAAGTGCCAGATCTTGCACATAGGGCACAACAACCCCATGCAATGCTACAGGCTGGAGGAAGAGAGGCTGGAAAGCTGCCTGGCAGAGAGGAACCTGGAGGTACTGGTCAACAGCCACCTGAACAGGAGCCAGCAGTGTGCTCAGGTGGCCAAGAAGGCCAACAGCATCCTGGCTCGTATCAGCAATAGTGTGGCCAGCAGGACGAGGGAAGTGATTGTCCCCCTGTACTCGGCTCTGGTGAGGCCACACCTCGAATACTGTGTTCAGTTTTGGGCCCCTCACTACAAGAAGGACATTGAGGTGCTGGAGCGTGTCCAAAGAACGGCAATGAAGCTGGTGAGGGGTCTGGAGAACAAGTCGTCTGAGGAGTGGCTGAGGGAGCTGGGGTAGTTTAGCCTTCAGAAAAGGAGGCTCAGGGGAGACGTTATCACTGTATACAACTACCTCTAAGGAGGCTGTAGTGATGTGGGGGCTCGTCTCTTCTCCCAAGCAACAAGCAATAAGACAAGAAGAAATGACCTCAAGTTGCACCGGGGAGGTTTAGGTTGGATATTAGGAAAAATTTCTTCACTGAAAGGGTTGTGAAGTATTGGAACAGGCTGCCCAGGGAAGTAGTTGAGTCACCATCCCTGGAGATGTTCAGAAGACATGTAGATGTGGCGCTTAGGGAAATGGTTTAGTGGTAGACTTGGCAGTGCTAGGTTAACGGTTAGACTTAATGATTTTAGAGGCCTTTTCCAACCTAAATGATTCTACGATTCTATGATTGACCTATTTAGTCCTGTTAGTGCTGCTATTGTACTACGTAATGTACCTTTTGGCACACAGCCACACATGAAATATCAAACAGACACTTTAGAAAGGCTTCATAATCCCTCAGCTCCTTATCAGGAACAGCTGACCTTAGCCATGAGGGTGGACATTCTCTGTACCTGTGTAAGACAAGAGGAAAGGATATGCTTTTACGGCAAAGGTACTCCTGAGTAGGAAGGAGAAACATAATTGAGTCCCCAGGTTGAATACAAGTAATATGCAATTGAAGGGGTACTGCTGAAGGTTGAAATGTCCATGTCTGAATACAAGTATAAAATAACAGCTTTTCTTTTCTTATTGCTATTATTACTGACCAATGCATCTGATTTCTTTCAGTCTTCTGAATTGTTTTTGTCACTTGACTGAGCATATGAAATTGTAAACAAAAAAAAAAGCACTGCAAAGCACTGAGAAAGTTTGGTTGTGAGTTAATATTTATGCACCACTGAACATAGTATTAAATCCAATTCTCATATTTGCAGAGCAGATCTCAGGTGCAAAAAGTGGATAATGATCAGCTGCAATGCAGAATCAGAGTATCAGAGAATATCCTGAGTTGGAAGGGACCCACAAGGATCATCGAGTCCAACTCCCGGCTCCACAAAGGACCACTCAAAAATCAGACCCTACATCTGAGAGCGTTGTCCAAATGCTTCTTGAACTCTGGCAGGCTCAGTGCAGTGACCACTGCCCTGGGAAGCCTGTTCCAGTGCCCGACCACCCTCTCGGTGAAGAACCTTTTCCTAACACCCAGCCTGAACCTCCCCTGTCACAGCTCCATGTCGTTCCCTCGGGTCCTGTTGCTGTCATTAGAGAGCAGAGATCAGCACCTGCCCCTCCGCTCCCCTTGTGAGGAAGCTGTAGGCCGCCATGAGGCCTCCCCTCAGTCTCCTCTTCTCTGGACTGAACAACCCAAGTGACCTCAGCCTCTCCTCATGCGTCTTCCCCTCTGGACCCTTCACCATCTTTGTAGCCCTCCTCTGAATATTTTCTAACAGTTTTATGTCTTTCTTATACTGTGGTGCCCAAAACTGCACACAGGGCTTGAGGTGAGGCTGCATTAGTGCAAAGTGTTTATCCACACAGTATTCTCAAATTCCAAATGATATGTTATGCTAGATTTCTACCCTCAGTTATGTGCTGTAGTAAAACAGATTTTGTATTAATTTACTTTGATAATGGCAGGTTATTTTGATGCTTTGTTGGAGGTAGTATTGCTGAGACTTTTTCCTAAAATCTCAGTAAGATTAAATTAAGATCAGTGACAAAAAAAAGCAAAAGGATACATCAAAATTAAAATATAGATGTCAATACTCTAGACAGAACAACACAAAAAAAATCAGAATAACAGCTTATTTTGATGTGACGTGTGGGAAACTGTTGTGAATTTGCCTGTAGATCACTAAAAGGTGAGGCAAATTGGCCTCCTATCAAAGATGGCGGTGGTTTCACACCGATGGGCAGCTGAACTCCACCACAACCACTCTCACTCCCCTTCCTCAAAGTGTGTGCGGGGAGAAGGTATGATGGGAAAGAAAAAGACTCATGAAATGAGGTGAGGACAATTTAATTAAAGAAAGAAGGGGGGAAAAAAAAGAAAAAAAAAAAGAAAACAAGCAAAGGCTGTGTGCAATCAAAAAGAGAGAAAACAAATATTCTCTACTTTCCCACCAGCTAGTGATGTTTGGCCATGTCTTGGGAAGCGGGGTCTCAATACGCATAACGATTGTTTAGGAGGACAGACGTTTTTACTATGAGAGCCCCCCTTTCTCCTTCCCCTTCCCCATCTTTTATTTCTGAGTGTGACATCGTATCACAGAATCACAGAATGGTTGAGGTTGGAAGGGACCTCTGGAGATCATCTAGTTCAACTCCCCTGCCAAGCAGGGTCACCTAGAGCACATTGCACAGGATCACATCTGGGTAGGTTTTGAATATCTCTAAAGAAGGAGACTCCACAGACTCTCTGGGCAACCTGTTCCAGTGCTCTGTCACCCTCACAGTAAAGAGATGTTTTCTCATACCCATCTGGAACCTCCTGTGTTTCAGTTTGTGCCTGTTGCCTCTTGTTCTGTCACTGGGCACCACTAAAAAGAGTATGGCCCCATCCTCTTGACACTCTCCCTTAAGATATTTATACACACTGATGAGATCCTCTCTCAGTCTTCTCTTCTCCAAGCTAAACAGGCCCAGCTGTCTCAGCCTCTCCTCATACGACAGATGCTCCAGTTCCCTAATCATCTTAGCAGCCCTCCACTGGACTCGCTCCAGTAGTTCGATGTCCCTCTTGTACTGGGGAGCCCAGAACTGGACACAATACTCCAGGTGTGGCCTCACCAGAGCTTAGTAGAGGGGGAGGATCATCTATCTCGACCTGCTGGCAACACTCTTCTAATGCACCCCAGGATACCACTGGGCTTCTTGCCACAAAGGCACTCTGCTGGCTCATGGTTAACCTGCTGTACACCAGGACTCCCAGGTCCTTCTCCACAGACCTACTTTCCAGTAGGTCAGCCCCCAACTTGTACTGGTGCATGAGGTTATTCCTCCCTAGGTGAAGGGACTTGCCTTTGTTGAACTTCATGAGGTTCCTCATCACTCAACTCTCCAGCCCGTCCAGGTCCCTCTGAATGCTAGCACAGCCCTCTGGTGTGTCAGCCACTCCTCCCAGTCTTGTATCATCAGCAAACTTGCTGAGGGTGCACTCTATTCCATCATCCAAGTCATTGATGAACAAGTTGAGCAAGATTGGACCCAGTGCTGACCCCTGGTGGACACCGCTAGCTCCAGGCCTTCAACTAGACTGCTGCTGAGCATAATCCTCTGAGCTCTGCAATCCAGTCAGTTCTCAATCCACCCAACTGTCCACTCAACTATTCCATGCTTCCTGAGCTTATCTATGAGGATGTTATGTGAGACAGTATTAAAAGCCTTGCTGAAATCAAGGTAGGCAACATTCACTGCTCCCCCCTCATCCAACCAGACAGTTATCCCATGATAAAAGGCTATCAAACTGGTTAAGCATGATTTCCCTTTGATGAATCCATGCTGGCTACTCCTGATCACCCTCTTAACTTCTACATGCTTGGAGATGACCATAGCTCTATTATATTTTTCTGAACCAAAAAAAAAAAAGTATGACTCCTACCTCTGTAAAAAGATCTCTTTTGGACAAGAATTCCTACTATGTGTGACCAGACTGGTAGATGAGGGAAGGGCTGTTGATGTGGTCTACTTACATTTCAGTAAAGCCTTTCACACAGTCTCCCACAGTATTCTCCTGGGGAAACTGTCTGCCCGTGGCCTAGACAGCTATACTCTTCTCTGGGTAAAGAACTGGCTGGAGGGCCGTGCCCAGAGGGTTGTGGTTAATGGAGTTAAGTCCAGCTGGC
>VXAL01000118.1:98613-122564 GCA_013399475.1 Chauna torquata
TTTTGGTGGTAAGCCTTACAGGATTGATAGAGGCTATACTATTTTGCACAGCAGTCAATTTACCTTCAAACACAAGGTAAATGCAAGCCATTCATATATCACATTCCTATTCCTTCTTTCCTGTTTTGCCTGAAAGTAATGGAAAATTATTCTTGTCAACTTGTGGAAACATGGAAATACTGAAGTATAACCTGATACTTAAAAAAATAAAATAATAATAAAAAATCAAATAACAACAAAAATCCTTGACTGCAAAAACACAAAGAATTCATCTTGAAATCAGCTTTTTCTTCCTTGATTATACCAACACTTCTCTAAACTCTGAGATGTGACTGGTCAAAGAAACAGGAAATATTATAGAAGTGCCAAAGAAAAACTGTTCTTCTGTGGGTTGTATTTGTATTTTTGTTGCTGTTTTTTGAGAAAATGGACATTCTTGGGCAATATCACAGAGCAGGAGATGGTACCTCATTTGCATGAAAACACCTCCCATTTGTACTGCAGAATACACCTTGTGGCCTGTAGTTATCCGTTCTCAGCATGAAGCCCACCCCACTTTGATTTGCCAAATATCTTTCTTTGCTGTTTTCTTCTTCTGTGCTGATATGTGTGGTTGGAAAAAAAATGCTTACAGAGCAATTATTACACTTTCATTAGCTACATAATACACTGCTCGGTCTACTGTGGGGCTTCCTGACCTCTGTTGTAATGGGCCCTGAGGCTCAGGAAGCATTTGACAGAATTTCTTCAGACCATCTCAGAATATTAATTCCTTGTTTTGTACCAAACAAATGCCAACTACTACTAACACTTACCTTCAAAAACATATGTGAAGCAACTACCCCAAAGCAAAGTTGTAAACCAGTCTATTCATGTTGAAGTTCCTCAAATAAATTCCATCTTTCTAGATGGTGCCATACTTTCTCTCCTTAAACAGTATGGCTTCTATTTGGTGCTTACATCATCTCAAATACATGACGGAGCTGGATCTTCAGCTGATTTTTTAAGGCAAGCCACATAACTATAAGTCACAAGTACAGAAGTACAGAATAACCAACCAATAAGTCCTCCAGTTTTCATGCTTAACTCATTTTACTACTATTGCCTCTGCCATCAACTATCAGCTTTTCCAAACATTATCTTCAATAACTGCAGCATTTAAATTAGCAGTAAAAATATTTTTTACATCCAGTGCAATGTTACCTATTTTTTTTCCATGGAAAAAATTTTAACTTGAACCAGTTAGTTAAGGACAGTCCTGTAAAGTGGATGAGAAGCCATGCAGATTACTGCTATTCCCCTTCTCTAGATGTTCTCTGTGCTTTCAGTGTGAGTAGATGAATGGGTCCGTAGCCACAGAAGAACAGTTAAATGATAGCAGATCCTACCTTCAGATTCCTTGCCACTCCACATACTCAGGCCTTCCTACCTCACCTAGGGTCACCATTTTAATACTGAAGAGCAGAGATGAGTAAATTGATGTTACACTGTAGCCATAGACCACCAAGAAGAAAAAAAGAGATAAGGAAAAAAAAAAAAAAACCTTGTTGATGTTATAACTGATAACACTTCCATCATATTTTTTTTATTCCTTTTTTTATTCCTTCTAACAAGATACAGACAGCATCTTTACCATCTGAGTAATTTGTCAATGATTGGTAATGTCAGGTCAATTATACTACGCTTAAACAAGGCAGCAGGCTTTGGAATTTCACTTCTGCCATGAATGAAAAGCTGGGTTCATGTCCAGTCTGTGAAGTGCCACAGCTAATAATGATAATGAGCTATTAGGAGAAACAACAACAACGAAACAAAACAACAACAACAAAAAAACAACCAACCAACCAACAACAACAACAAAAAACTTAGCTAAGAATAAAGAAAGAAAGCAAATGCCTCCAACACATATTGTTTGCCACTTTCTTTGGACTTTTCATCTTATTGTCGTTTATCTTTCAAGTTGTAACAGGGAAGACAAACAGACCATCATGAGCTTGGCTTTAACAAAATACAAATATACAAACAAATGTTACATGGTAAAGGGAAGCATTAGAGATACAAATTATCTTCAAATATGCACCTTTTTGCATAAAGGTTATATTTATTGGGTCAACCTTAGCCTTAGTGCAGTTCCACAACAAAATGTAGACACTAAGGCAAACTGGATGTTAGTTGTGACACTATCTTTGCTGCAAGCTCTGTGAACTGCTGCTGTCCCTGCCCACAGGATCCCAAAGGCAACCCAACCTGCAGTTCCCAGCAGCTCAATGGCCTTACCTCCTGAAGGAGAGGCAAGATTCCCAAAGGTAGACTGGTGAATGAATCTTTCTATATGTACCTTAAAAGAGACACAGATCCACTGAGGTCCAATATCTTTTGAAAATTCACACATTTCTTATACAATTGCATGAGAAGTTTGTTTGTTTGTTTGTTTTCTTGGGAAGTGTTAGGGTTTGACAAGCAAAATGTAAACAGAGACTGAAGCATAATATTATGTATGTTTTAATAACATGTATCTATCTTGGTTTTTGTTCCCACAGGAATATGAGAAACCAGATGGCTAGTATCACTATTATAAACAGACAGCAAGCTCTTATACAGCAAAAGAAATGTTAATGTACAAACATTTAGCCAATCTTTTAATCTGACTGCCATTTGTAGGCAAGTATTATACATTTAATTAAGACAATCCCTTTTGGCAAACACCATTATTTTCTGTTGCTGAGCCATTTACAGAGGGACTTCTGTCTTCCTGAATGGAAAGGAAAAGTGTTAAAAAAAAAAAAAAAAAAAACAATTTAAGAGGCTGTCATTCCAAAATGTGAATGACAGTAAAATGTTCTTAGCAAGAATTTAAAAGCGATTGGGTATAGTTTTGCTGGTGTTACAGAAATTAGACTTTTATCAGAGAAGGTTGTTCAGCTCATCTCCTTGCACCTTTTTAAATGTTTTTCTGTAAGCTTTGGAGTTCTCATAACACATTTTATTCAGAGGACATCTTAGAAATATTCTATCCACTAATGTGTCCCAGTCTGAAATTCAAATTGCATAACTTGTATATTAAATAAGCTTCCAGCTTCTCCTGGACAACTTTTCTTTATTTTTCTCTTGAAATTGGTATTGAGATAAAAATTCTTTTTTCTTTATCCAAGCATGACTCTGCAGTGAAGATATTTGTGGTTTAGGAATGAGTAGGTTATTGTACTGGCTTTAAATCCCTAGTTAAAATATATATCTAGTGTCAGTACACCAGCCATGAATTATAAAACTTAAGATTAAAAAAAAAAAAAAAAACCACATAAAATAAGTGTCTCCATTGAAATAAAAAATAACCCCTTCTTCTCCCCCCTTCATTTTCCTTATCTAGTCAAAAAGTTATTTATTAAAGCTAAAAATAAAAATAAAAATAAAAATAAAAATCCTGGTCTAGGCAAAATGGTGTTTATAGAGGCTCAAGAAAAACAAGACAAAACAAAATTTCTCATGAAACCTTTTCCTAGACAAACCTATAACTGCATATAAGCTACCAGGATGAAGGTCTCATGTTAACATCTCATGTACACATTAATCCATTTTATTTCTTCACCTATGGTAAACTCAACAATATCTCTTCTGAAGTTTCCTACTTCCTGTAATCTCAATAATCAGAAGTCTGTATTGCTCATCATGTAAAAACTCTAATGCTGTCCCCCTAGCCCCCATTATATAGTGTATTTTGCTCTACATTTCCAGCAACTTGTTTTCCTGAAACATATTAGCATTCATTAAATTGTATGTGTTTTACTTATTCTCTCTCCTTAGTCTTACATACATATAAACTTTTTGTAAATTCATTGAGTATGTGCTGATAAACCATAGCCTGAACTAGTTATTAAAGTTACTTCTTGGCATTGGGGTAGAAGTGGATTTTGAGAAGACTTTGTAAAGGAAAAATGTATTTTTGTAGAATTTCTAACATAACCCTTTTTAAATTCATTGCTTCTGCTAAATTAAGCCAATATTCCATCATGCAGGCCAGTCAGGTATACACAGAAAAATATCCAAACTTTTAATTGTCCTTTTGAAATTTAGGGAATTCTGCTCAGTTCAATAGAATAAATTGCCTTATTTATTTTAGTAGCATAAATTTCATTTCATTATAAAAAGATTGAACAATTTTGTTTGCAAAGAATTTATTTTCTCATGAGTAGTGATTCCTACCTTCCTTTGAGAAATACAGAGATTATATCTCATACCAAAACTGTTATAACTACATTCCACATTTAGAAATTTATTCAGCAGTTCTTGAAATAGAACCAAAATCACAAGAATCTATCATGTTTTTCAGCTAACGTGTATGGTGTTTCCAGTTTGCAATAAAGATGCTTGGCTGCACCCAGTTTATTCCCTAAGACTAAGTAAAACCATCCAGGAGATAAGAGCCACGTAAGGACAGTCAGGTATGTATGCACGTGCATACAAGCGCACCCATACAAACACATCTTCCTGTAGATGTTCCCCAGGCAACAGTTTATGTGAAACTGGAGTAGCTGCAGGAAAGGTCACATTAGGGCTTTCCTGTGTAAAGCCAATCCTGAGGCTTGGAGGCCATTAAAAGCTGGCTCAGAGCTGCCCTTAGGCAAAGTTCTAACAGAGCTAAAGTTCTGTCAGAGATAAAACTAGAAAATAATAATAATAATAATAATAAAAAACCAAACAAATAAATAAATAAGATTCAGAGAGTACAAGATCATCCCACAGCCATTAGTGCTTTTCCATTGAAAAGCTGGTAATTTGCCTCAGTATTTTCAAACATTTTTCCCCAGTGTTTTCATATTAACCCTATACTTTACCTCACAGTTGTAATCTCTTCCTCCCAGACTCAGATCCTTCCTCCCTTCTTTTCATTGTCCTTACTCCTGTCATATTTATAAACATTTAGTTTCTCTTTTCCTAATTCACTCCCATTTTCTATACAAGGCAGGGAGTGGAAGGGGTATGAAAGGAAGTCATTGCCATATTAGTACTTCATTTGAAGCTACAGCAATATATTCTATATACATTTTCTATGCATGCTCCCTGTTAAGTTGTAAGATATTTAAGACACTACTTATGATTAAAGTTGTCCAACACCTCTTTTTGCAACAAATAGTTTCACACAAAACTTTGCAGTTATTTTCCTCTTCTAGGAAACAATGTTTTACAAATTTGCATGCATTTATTAACTGTTTCTCAGGATAAGACCAGAGAAATGGGTACAGATTTGTTCTTTAGAAATTACTGTAATATTCTGTCTGAGCTGTTTTACATACTCTTTTGGAGCTCTTAAATTTCTTAGTGAGATGTGAAGTTTGGATACTTTTTATTTATTGACTGTCTTTTACCATATAGGGCTAATCTTAACATTCTTTCAGGCTGTTGTCTTGTTTGTCTTTTTCAATAATCAGATGTAAACAACAAAATTTCTGATGATTCTGCATACTCTGGGAACGCTCCACTCCACATCTCATAGTTTCTAAAGATGACCAGATTATTCACATAACAGCTCCACAAAGTAATTCTAATCTATTCATGCAAAGCTGAAGTTTTCATGTAGTGTTGGTTCCATGTTGGCCTGAAATAAGTTCAGTCTCACATTGGAAACAGTGCAGAACAGCTGTCTCCCAGCAAGTGGTCTACTTGATGCTCCTATCTGCTTAATATGCAGAGGAGTCAGGCAACACACTAGAGAAAGAAAAGATTGTAGAAAGTATCTTTGAAATAGGAAGAAGCAAGGGGAACTCAATTACAGAAAGATAAGAGAGTTGAAACTATTTGGGCTAAAAGGCTGGCTTAGGTCACTTTTCTGTAACTGAACATGGCAGCATCAGACATAAATGACATAATTTTCTAGAACACGGAATGAGGATGAGGTGTTGAAAGCATGCACAGGAATCAAATATCTAGACAAAAAAAAATGGAGCAAGTGAAGTGATAAAACCAGTGACCAGGGTAATAAGCCAGAGTAGACTAGAGGAGCCTAGGATAAGAAAGAGTAGAAGCCAGCAGTATTTGCAGTAAGATGGGTTGGAGTCTGGGACTTGGAAAAGGAGACTAATGCAGGAATATAAGCACTGCTTTATGAAACAGAAAAGAAATAGGACAAGAAACAATGCACAATTAAGAGAATACTGGGAAAAATACAGGTTGGAGATAAGACAAATTAGGAGATTAGAGCAAAATAAGCAGAAGACACTGTACCTGCCAGCTCATCAGACCCAAATAAGCAGAATCTGGATTCCTACTCATTATTGAGACTACTTACTGTGGTGGTTTTACCCAGCTGGGCAGCCAAACTCCGCCACAACAGCTCTCTCACTCCCTCTCCTCAGAGGAACAGGGGGACGAAATACAATGGAAAAGGGCTCAAGGTTGAGATAAGGACAAGAAGGTTGCTCACCAAGTACCGTCATGAACAAAGCAGACTCAGTGTAGAGAGACTAATATAATTTATTACTATCACTATCAAACTAGAGCAGTGAGAAACTAAAAGCAAACTAAAAACACCTTCCCCCCATCCCCCCTATTCTACCTCCTCCCCCCGAGCGGCGCATTGGAACGGGGAATGGGGGCTGCGGTCAGCCCATATCGCTGCGTCTCTGCCACTCCTTCATGGTCGCTCTCTGCCCCTGCCCCAGCGTGGGGTCCCTCCCACGGGATGCCGTCCTTCCCGAACGGGTCCTGCGTGGGCTTCCCACCGGCTGCAACTCTTCAAGAGCTGCTCCAACATGGGTCCGTACCACGGGGTCCATCCTTCAGGAGCAAACTGCTCCATCACGGGTCCCCCACGGGTGGCAGCTCCCACTGGATCACCTGCTCCTGCATGGGCTCCTCTCCACGGGTTGCAGCTGCGGTCCAGAGCCTGTTCCTGCAGGGGCTCTCCATGGGCTGCAGCCTCCTTCAGGCCACATCCACCTGCTCCTCCGTGGGTTCCTCCGTGGGCTGCAGCGTGGAGATCTGCTCCATGTGGTACCCCATGGGCTGCAGGGGGACAGCCTGCTCCACCATGGGCCTCACCACAGGCTGCAGGGGAACTTCTGCTCCGGCGCCTGGAGCACCTCCTTCCCTCCTTCTTCACTGATCTTGGTGTCTGCAGGGCTGTTCCTCACTCCTTTCTCCCAGCTGCTGTTACGCAGCAGTTTTTTCCTTTTCTTCACTCTGCTCTCCTAGAGGCACAACCAGTGTCACTCATGGCTCAGCTCTGGCCAGCAGCGGGTCCATTTTGGAGCTGGCTCAGCTGGTCTTGTTTGACATGAGGCAGCTTCTGGAATCTTCTCACAGAAGCCACATCTGTGTCCCCCCTGTTACTAGACCTTTTACCACGTAAATCCAATACAGAGCTTTATCTTGTATCCTGGAAAAATTTTACTGAATGAATAAGAAGCACTTTATCCTCATGTAATTTGTTAGAGTTTTGTGTTTTACTGATCTGATACATCATAGGATATTAGAAAATGATTTTTTTAGTGTGTGTGACAGGTACTGAAATAGTGTTTGGTGAAACCTTCTATATTAAATGTCTACTCAAGACATACACTTTGTCATCAAGAAAGTCCAGGCCCCAATCTTGGGTCCATCACTGGCCTCAAGATCCAGCCAGTTCCTCTGTGGAATAATTACTGGAGGTGACTTGTTGAGACTAAAGGTATGTGTACACCTTAAAAGAAGATGCAGCACCGAGGAAAATTCCAGGGTGAAATGCGGTAGATATGGTAGGAGTCTGTTCCATGACAGTCCCCTTGGCAACACAACCCACAGCCTTAGATGTTGGCAACACTGGGGGAGCCTGTGTGCTGACTCTAAGAGAAATTGCAGGGAGGGTGGAGCAGGGTGGAAACACCGTGGCCAGGCTCTGTGATATCACCGCAGGGATGGGAACTTGATGGGAACTTGATGGTACTATGGAACTGATAAACTGCGTAGCCATTACCCTGAGCCAGCCCTGAGCCGCCAGTTTTCCATTTTCAGTTGAAATCATGTCTTCTGGGTGAACTTTGCTCACTATAATCTCATTATTATACCAAAACACACCTCCATCCCAAAGGCTACCTGCCTCCAAGGTGCGACCACTCCTCACCGAGCATGCGCTCTGAATTTCTCTGAGCCCATACTTTTACAGGTAAAGCAAGAAGATTTTATACCAATTGTAACACAGGTAGGTATGACTAGAGTCACTCAAGCTCCACCTGAAAGCAAGAAAATAGTATAAAATAGCTCCAGAGAGGAAGAACTCTAGGGAAGATACTATCGCAGACAAGTCGGGAGGACATTACTGACTTTGGGATCAGTCGATGGGCTGATCCTCTCTTCTCCCTACAGGGTCACCTATCGGGTGAGATTCAAACCCGGTCCAAAAGAACTTATACTCCTGGTGCTTCAGTAAGCTGCACCAGTCATAAGTCTAGTAGACTGAAGGCATATCGCGCTATTTGTGCATCCGTAATCATGGTAGTTCAATACACTGAACATGACCGGACTTATGGTGCTGAAGTGGGAGTCACTCAGAACCTAAGCCCAGCTGACCCAGCCCCTCTGATATCTGAGGACAAGCTGGAATGCAAGGGGGTTTATTTTCTGCCAAACTTCTTTACCCTTTAATGCAACATCCACTTAGCTCTAAATACCTATATTATCATTACACTTAAGCAAACATACCTTTTGTTCCACCTTTGCAGAGCAGCCTATTTTCTACAAACACTCTAACATTAGGGCCCATCTTCTATTCACTTGTATTCAGTGGCTCAAGACAGAATTGTTAGGTCTTATATTTTGAGCTGGAGACTTGCACTGCAGCTTCACACAAGAAGCAGAACAGGAAAAGGACTGGACTAAAAGAAAAAGAAAATCATCAAAAAATCTCATAGCATTTATTTATTTATTCATTCATTTTTTTTATTTTTGTGATATTAACATCCTCTATAGGACAAAAACACCTCAAAGAAATAACTGTTTCTTCTTGCAGGATTGATTGAGAAAGGGATAAAATTATCCTAATCTAGAATTTCAGGAACTGACAGATTAAACTACAAATATAGCAATTTCTTATCTGGTACTTCTTCTACAACCTTTATTAACTCCCACTTCCAGTCTCTTCTTCTTTAGACATTTTGAAATAAGCAGAAACTGACTCACAGACATAAAATGAATAGGAGCTAGAAAGAATGTACGACAAATTAAGAAGACTTTGATCCACTGTAAACTCCTTACAAACACCTGCAAAGCTGAATGTCTTTTGTGATAATACAGACATATCCATAGCTACCAAGACTGCCCATTAGACAAATGAAGATGGTTCTTGATTTGCAGTGTCTGACCTGCATCAAGTGATTTATAATTTGCTCTGTTGTAATTCAAATAAACGTGAGGGAAACATAATACAGTACTGAATTCTCCAGACTCTCCTATTTAATCCACTTTGATCATAGGTCTGTTTTTTTTTTTTTTTGTTTTTTTGTTTGTTTGTTTGTTTTGTTTTGTTTTTCTGCCAAGACATATCAGATGGAAACACCGTTCAGTTTGTTCACTGGAGAAAATCAAATTTACACATTTACAAGGAATTGCATTTGAACAGGAGGGGAGCACAGGGAATGTATATGAATCTAATTATTGTCCATTGAATCCATCAAAACAGCAAAGGTGAAAACTGCTGGAAAATATTTCTCTGAAATTCCATTACCAATAGCTGTTGCAAAAAAATACTTTGTTTCTGCAATCACCCTTTATGACTATTGACTTGCTAAAGGAAGGAAATGGATAAACAAAAGTTGAGTTAAAATGCATTTTAAAATAAAGAAATCTGTTCCTGAAAGAAACATCAAATCTTTGGAAAGGAATATATTTGGCCACTCTCTGGATTAAATCTCTTCTCTAAATCAATTAATTTATAAAGCTTTGCCAGTCTTTGTTTCTAAATATGGGTTAAAATTGTCAGTTTTGTCTTTCCACATCCAGTTATCCTTCCTAGTACAGTATCCTTCTGTTTAGCTTCTCAGCACTCAGGATAACTAGCATATATTGCCCAGACCTTCAGAATGGGTCTGTTAAGTATTTATATTGGTATGATATAAAAAGTGGTAAATCAAATTCTGCATCATTTACTCTTCAGTATTTAAGAGCTTTAGATTCTTTCTGCAGTGGAAAGTCCTATTAAATTTGCTCACGTGCATTAATTTAAAGACATATTACCAATTTAATTTCTTAATAGATTAATATTTTAGAATCCCATTTTACGATAATTCATTGTTAGAAGAACAGTATGTCCTGATTTTTTAAATATTACATTCTTGCTGTGTAAAACAAAACCCAGGGATTTATATTCTCCTCATTACTACAAATAAAGCATACAGCCATTGGCATTATGGAAATTCCAGCTACTACAGAACCGTAAAATATATTTATTCAGAGTACTATAAGTCCACTGAATTTCTCTTTTATTTGTTCTCCAGGTATCAAGGATTACAGTTCAAGATTTGAGTCCTTTTTACTAAATTTCTTGGTTCTATTACATAAATTAAAGAATAAATAATCTCCTAAAGCACTAGGATGAATATTATCATTAGCAACTCTGCCTAAGCACATTGGTCATTCCTGTACAACAATAAGCTCATCTGTGTAAGATTCCCTCTACCCTTGAGAAGCCAGATAAAAATGGATCCATCTCCTGCAGAAAAAAAGGTATCATGAAAGACCCAATCATTTTACCATCCTAAGCAAGGTAAATTTGTTTGACTTTCTTCTGAATGCTCTAAGTTTATAGCCATAAACAAAAACTTCAACCAAAGCAAAACAAATCTGCCCTTCTTCAGGGCAGTGATGGGGGGAGGGGGGGAAAAACCTACATATGAAAAATATTGACTTGCATATCACAGCAATGAAGGTATTATAAAAATCTTTTTTTTTTTTNTTTTTTTTTTTTTTTTTTTTTTCCAAACCTGGAGCTTCTTTCACGAGAGATTTTATGCTCTTGCAAAACCTCATTTCATAAAAGGGTCTGTGAAACCTCTGGTGTTGGATTAGATCTTAACTATACTAAAAAGAGAGAAAGAGAGAGAGACAATATGGGCCATAGTCAAGGCATGAACAATTAAATAGAAAAAAAAGTCCAGACCAACAAAAAAAAAAAAACAGTTCATATAGTTCATCAATAATAAACTAAGCATTAATTCTAGCAATACAAATTACAATATTTTTTGTGCAGATATATGGCATTTGAGATGTCCTTTTAGAGTATCTGCTTTGTTTGGTCTGTTACCTTTGTATACTATCAATATATGTCAGTCACTAGGACTGACATTTTATTCTGAAGATATTTTTACGGTAAGTGACACATAGACTATGATTTCCATGATCTAATAGACAAAGTGCTTATATGCACCTCGACAGTATAACTCTAATATATTGCATCTATAGTTCAGTGTAAGAATGTAACTGAATGACTGCATTTCTGTATCAGTGAATGAGAAGTGGAAAATTAATAATAGTAATAATAATAATAATTAACTAATGTTACTGCACAGCTAGTTAGAAATTTTCTAGTAAAATATTTATTATCAAGAAAGAGTGATTTGGCAAAGCAGAGTTACTTGTTGGGCTTGTGATGGAAACCTGTCCATCTCCCGAACCATGCACCATGGGCTTCTGACAGATTTCTAGAGGACACAGCTCTCAGTCAGTTAGACAAATGGAGACCTTCCCAGGTTTCCAGTGCACATTGCTCTGAGCAGCCCTGATACTCTGACTGCTCCAAGGTCAGAAACTTCCTGGCTGTATTTTGCCAGAAGGAGACGTTAGGAAGGCTGGAGTACATTCGGGGAGAATGGCCATCTCAGGAAGACCTGCCCAGCTGGGCGGAGGCAAGGTGCAGCACACAGCCACTTCTCTGCTTCCACCTATGGAAACGGCACTCTGATGGCCTGAGCTAAAGGATTTTCCAGACACGAAGTGTAGGGGAGGAGGGAAGCAAAACTCCTCTGAGGATATGCCAGAGTGAAGATAATCTTGAGAATTCTTCAGAAAATAGTTTCAATTTTAGTTGAGTTTTCAGAATTGCCACTTTATTTATTTATTCATTTATTTTTTCTAGAATGCCGTTTTTTTTTTTTTTTTTTCCTGCAGGATATTTTTCAGTGATAGGTTTGTATTCCAATTGGAGACTCTGTTCTTCCATGCCAGGAACTTTAACCCTCCCATGAGTGGAGTGGGAATTCTGAGTTTTGACCAGCTCTAGCAAGGAGTGGATAAGCGTTCATTATTGCTCAGCTTTCTTTCCACATGCTCTCATAAGGTGTTACTGCTTTTTGGAAGGGAAACTGATGGAGTTTCAGTCCTACTCAGCAAACAAAGGGAGCGACAAAGACAGGGACATGGATCTCTTGACTTATTCCTAACCTGCAACTGTGTAATGCTATTGTCACGGAAGAATGAATGAGACAAAAAGTAGATATGATAAACACAAGCTGACTTTCTGGGACAGAGGAAAGTGCATAAATTCTTACAGGCCTATAGAAATGCAGAAGCATTGTCTACCAATTACTTCCATTTCTAGCAGATCATTCGTTTTAATTAAACTTAAAATGTGTGACATTCTCTATCTTGTTTGTTCTTTTTTTTGCACAAGCAAACAAATTAAAATACTTACTGATAAATACTATTCCAGGTACATTCATTAAAAATTTGCAAACAGTATTGCAGCTGGTTTCGCATACAGATATCAGCTCATTAATGCTTAAACCTACCTGCAAATTATAAGCCGTATACTTTCATTACTTTTGTAATGAAACTAAGGAGCGGAAGGAGTCTCCAAAAGCTAGAAACCATTCATATTTCAGAAATATATCACCTTATGTTATGATCACATCAGATTGTAACCCAAGAGGTGCTAGACCTTTCCTTCTTAACTGAAAATAAACAAACAAACAAAAGCACACAGATGCCTTATATTTGCCTTCTATAGCAGCAAAGCATGTATAAACATACTCATGGCTTTATTTTGTTCTTAGGTATAAACATTACAGCCTCTAGCTCTTCCACTGTTCTACCTCCCATCACTTTGCAGGAGCAGCAGCTGTGTCATCAGTAGCCAGCTGGATATAAAAATTTCTGTCTCTTTTTGGCATCCTGAGAGACAGCACAGAGTTTGCTAATTTTTTCTTATCATGACTCTGCATGTGATTTCAACTGATAAATGAGAAGTAAATGTGTGCAACAACATCCCTAAAGAAGCGATTGAGTTCTTAAAAAAAGAACATCCAGGGAATATGTAGGGACTGTTCATCTATTAAAATGTAAACATTTGCTTTGAAATTTTTGTGAAAATTTCTCATATTTTTTATTGGAAAATATATATTACATAATAACATAAAAAAAATACCACTTCTATATTTCAAATGGGAATTTTAAGAGTTCTTCCATAGACACATCATTTTACTATTATAACTTTATGATTTATCACTCTGATTAGCAAAAAAAACCTTCAAATGTTGAAGTATAGAATTCATAATGAATGGGACTCTTTATCGTTGCTTATTTTTTCCTTATTTGCTTTGTCAACATCAAACTATTGCCCCACTTTGACATTAAATCTATCTGAGTGGTCTGCTGGCTTACAAGAAGAATTGTTTAACTTCACAGTCAGGCAGCAAGAAGGGCCAGAAGTATGATCTGGTAGACTTTGTTCCCTTGAGGAAAGCACAGCAGTAGGAAGATGCATTTAAGCAAATCATCAGCTAAAGATGACTTTAAGTTTTTGTGTTTTCTGAAGGAGTCCCAGCTAGGAAAGAAACTGAGGAAAAATTGCTTAGAAAGTTTCACAGAAGTTGGTAGCTAAGGGATGCACAAACACTGAACAGAAAACCTTGAAAACTTTTATCCTACCTCTGGTAAAACAATGTATTACCTAAATTTTAAGTGGTATCTTCAGAGTGCAGTATGTGAGCATAGGACAGATATGACTTCATAAAGATATAATAAGCAGAAAATATAGTAGAATTTAAAATATAGAATGTGAGTAAAACTGAGCTCAAAGCTGGAGGCTTCTGAACAACTAAGGAGATACAGGCCATGCTAAATACAGGATCTTGCTGGTTAATGCTTTCTGGATGCCCTTTGTGTAAAAATACCTTATGTGCTTCAAGTAGCAGGGAAAGCTTGAGAACAGGCCTAACCATTGTCCAGTTTACCTTACATCATTCTTCAATAAAGCAAGCACTTCCACTACTTTCATAGTATAGACTCTCTTCTGGAATTGATTGTTTTCCTCTGTAAAAGACCACACAATATATTTTTTTCTGAAATTCAGTAAATTAACTGTATTTATAACAGGCTTCTGTAGTAATGCAGTAGAACGTCTCTAGACTCTAATCCTCTCTAGTTCCTCGCTGGTGTTCTCTATTCCTCTCGAATTTGCCTCCATGCTCATGGTCACCTATTTACCTCTTATTTAAACCTTCTGCTAAAAATAATTCTTCACTCCTTGCTCACAAAGATGAAGAACTTTCCTCAGCAGATTTCTGCTTCTGAAGGAGGAATGTCTTGCCAGAAACTTAAAGATCCTGCATCAACAGAACATCTTCCTGCCCAAATATTTTCTCAGTGGCTAAACTCAGGCTACCATTTTATCTTTCAGTTGGCTGGATGCATATGCAGCTAAGCAAACTAGCCAGAGTTGCACTGATGGAGTCCTCCACAGATCACTCCATCAAACCATCCCACACTATCATAAGTAGACTTCAGATCCAGTATGCAAGCTGCTTCCAGCATTAAATCATAGCCAAAGACACTCTAGGCTTTATTCTGTTCCTTTCAGATTACATTCTCTAAGGACACTGACTTTTGTGAATAGAAATTTTATATGCTTTTTTTTCTTATCAAAAGGAATTGTTGAAATGTTTAAGTTAGGTGCAATGTGCTATTGCAAGCTAAAGTAAGACACTGATAAGTGAAAATTCAGTAATTTTTACATAGGAGAAAATGGGATGCAGATTAAAGCACAAACATTTTTAACAACTTCATCATATCAATTAAAAAATCAGCCAAATATTATTTTCAAGATCACTGATTTCTACCAATTATCATGCAAATAGACTGCTTTCATATAAACGAAATAATTTCTGATATTTTTAAAAAATATAGTCAACATGCATTTTATTAAATATATACATATACAATGGTGATAGTACAAGTTCATTTTTAAACTAAGCACAGATAATTAGGAAATGCAATCTTAATTTCTGTCCATGAATTAAAAGCTGTTTAAAACTGCAAAACAACATCCTATTTTTCTTCAGTATTCCCTTCAAAATAGAAATAGAATAAAGATAAAAATCTAAGGGATAGCAATGGTGCCCAGAGACACAAAATATCTAAATCACAGCGGCAGATACAGAGCTGAAAGCACATTGCAAATGGTGTCACAGGAGACTGCAACAGAAGATAAAGCTGATAGATTAATCTTAGTTTGAGATCTATCTATCACAAACATAATGTTGGAGGCCAGTAAATATGAAGTAAGATGGAAAAACAGAATCAAATATCCTGTCATATCTTCTCAAATAAACTACTTTTCTTAACCAGTAGACAAATTTTAAGCAACTACACTAATCAAAACGAATACTAAGTAGGACTTGAAAATAAACTGAACTATGCTAACAGGTTTTGAAACACAAGCATTCTGTGCAAAAAGCTGTGCTTAGTGCACAAATGCTGGGGAGCAGTGGAAGGAGGATGCTCCTCCAGGGCCGGGAGCTGAGGGCAGCAGGGAAGTGGGGGAGAGGATGGAGCGTAGTCCCACAGTGCCTCGGGGCATGCCTGGGACCCACTGCTGACGAGAGCTGAGCCATGAGTGACGCTGGTTGTGCCTCTGGGAGAGCAGGGTTAAGAAAGGGAAAAAACTGCTGCACAACAGCAGCTGGGAGAGAGGAGTGAGGAACAGCCCTGCAGACACCAAGATCAGTGAAGAAGGAGGGCAGGAGGTGCTCCAGGCGCCGGAGCAGAAGTTCCCCTGCAGCCTGTGGTGAGGCCCATGGTGGAGCAGGCTGTCCCCCTGCAGCCCATGGGGTACCACATGGAGCAGATCTCCATGCTGCAGCCCGTGGAGGAGCCCACGGAGGAGCCCACGGAGAAGCAGTTGGATGTGGCCTGAAGGAGGCTGCAGCCCGTGGAGAGCCTCTGCAGGAACAGGCTCTGGACCGCAGCTGCAACCCGTGGAGAGGAGCCCTTGCAGGAGCAGGTGATCCGGTGGGAGCTGCCACCCGTGGGGGACCCGTGATGGAGCAGTTTGCTCCTGAAGGATGGACCCCGTGGTACGGACCCATGTTGGACCAGCTCTTGAAGAGTTGCAGCCTGTGGGAAGCCCACGCAGGACCCGTTCGGGAAGGACGGCATCCCGTGGGAGGGACCCCATGCTGGAGCAGGGGCAGGGAGTGACCACGAAGGAGCGGTGGAGACGAAGCGATATGGACTGACCGCAGCCCCCATTCCCCGTTCCCCTGTGCCGCTCGGGGGGAGGAGGTGGAATAGAGGGGATGAGAGGAAGGTGTTTTTAGTTTGCTTTTAGTTTCTCACTGTTCTAGTTTGATAGTGATAGTAATAAATTATATTAATCTCCCTATGATGAGTCTGTTTTGCCCATGACGGTACTTGGTGAGCAACCTTCTTGTCCTTATCTCAACCTTGAGCCCTTTTCCATTGTATTTCGTCCCCCTGTTCCTCTGAGGAGAGAGAGTAAGAGAGCTGTTGTGGTGGAGTTTGGCTGCCCAGCTGGGTAAAACCACCACACCACTTCACTGGCATCCTAGTTTTGGCTGGGATAATATTCTTCATAGTAGCTGCCATGGTACTGTGTTTTGGATTTGGGGTGAAAATAGAATTGATAAATCACTGATGTTTCTGTTGTAAGTCAAGAAAGGACTAGATTAATCTATTTTAAAAATCTATTTTAAACTGAAAATTGATATGGTTTGTGCTGGTGTCTGGCAAATCCTCTCAGTCAAGACTATTTTTTGCAGAGAATGAAAATGTTTATTTATGTCATTATAAGATAAATAGAGATAGGTCCCAAAGTCTTTCTTCACCAGTTACATGAGAGGAAAATAATGATAATTTTTTTCATTTTAATGGATTTGTTTCTGCCACTAATTTTTCTTTTCTGTATAGTCCTGGGTTTCTTGCTCTTTAAGAATAAAAAAAATGTATTTTTAAGTTGGTTTATTGATGAGTGCTAGGAAATTTCAACTGACAATACATTGCCTAAGTGAGGAAGTCTTGTCACAAGGATGAATTTGCATTAAGCATCTTAGATTTTAAGTAGCTTTTTGATGATACAGAAGATGACTGATATGAAATGACATAAATTAGCCACATGTATTTTGGTTTATATCTGATATAGTTGATATATTACATTGTTAGTACATGGTTCTTGTTTAATGTATTTGCTCTACATATGCACTTTCTGACAAAAAGAACTTTTCTTTTATTTCTTTATTCTCTTGCTATACAAAGCAAGCTAATCTTTTGCTTACTCTCATCTGTACAGGATGAAACAGCAAGCTAGGTTTAGTTTCTGAACTTAAAAATAATGCCAAAAATCCAGTGTTTGGAGGAGAAAGGAAAATAAATTCTCAAGTAAACATAAGAAGTTGAGATTCATGTGACTTACTTACTGACACCAAACTCCTATGATAATATAGTTATGGCAAATCCAGGTATGTGAAGTCTTTCAAAACCCACTGCCAAGCTAGACCAAGCATCTCTATGAAAAATTTCTTTTCTTTTTTTTTTTTTTTTTTTTTTTTTTGTATAAGCCCAGCAGCCTCATAGTCCTCTTTTAGCACAGTAATAGTCTGCAAAGCAATAACAAATCAGTTCCATGCTTCAGTAGATCAATAGATGCACCCTCAGTCTAAGTGAAGTATGAACATGACAGATGCTAATTCAGTCTCTTCATTTCCCTTGGTTTTCTGAAGGCAAGAATATCAAAGAGGGCCTCTGGTCCTAGCTAACATTTTCAGTGTGAGTTTATTTGTATCCTTTATGGAAGTGGATTTTCATTTTTAGCACTTAATTAGCCTTACTGAAACAAACAGACAAAAATACTTTGGAAGGCTCTAATGATAAGAAATACTAAAATAGGTGCACTGTTTTTGAGACTGAAAGTTGCCAAGGATGAAAATAGAAACAGCTAATTCTCTATGCTATTTTACAAAATAAATTCAGTTTAAGAAGGATATGTCTAAGTTGCAGCAACAACTTGAATGCACAAGATCTTAGAATTCAAAATACCAAAGTCCATACCCTACTGTGTGCAACATTGTCAGTTAAAGGGACATTCTCCAGAGTACCTGTGTTTTAGAGTCATGTATCATTCTGCAGCTTTTTCCCAATCAGCCATGGGAAAGCTTGTCCTAGACAAAAATTTGTCCTGAGCCTTCTGGACAAACATTGAGACTTACCAGAGGCTACGAAATAATGTAGAGCATTCACCTTTACTATAAATCCGAATGATTATCAGAAAGCTTCAAATAGAGGGAGATAGTGCTAAACTGCTAAGAGTCCTCAAGGCAAAGATGTTGGTCCCAGTCTCCCAATACACAGAAATCACAAATGCTGGAACAGAACTGGTTGTTTAGTACATCTTAGGTGATAAGTCAGCCTGAGGCAAGGCACTTCTCAGGATAAAGTATATTGCTTAACCACAACTCAGGTGAGGTCCCAACGTCTCAGTTGGGACATATTTGTCAGCAACATCAATGCAAAGGGTAGTTCTAAATTTTCTAAATTTAGATTCTAAATCTAAATTCAGTTTCTAAAATTGAAATTACTTTTTATTGTCAAAATAAAGGCAGAAGAAAACAGCAGTTTCTTTTCACATTTGTATAACTTACAGACAAAATCTCAGTTTAAGTGCATAAACAAGTAAAGAGATTGAACAAAAGAGGAATAATTTAAACTAAAATCTTTTCTTCTCAGCTACAGAAGAAGCCTCCTCCCATAATTTTTTTATTATTATTGTTATTTTTCTATAGCCTCACTGTTACAATGACATAGCTGGGTACTTCATGCAGAAAGACTGAGTGGTTGCCTGGTGAATCCCCAAAATGACCAAGTCTGCCCCTCTCCCTGTATTCCTTTTCTAAAAGTACGCAGAACCCTTATGAAGTTACCTACATTCTCTTTTCTTGCAAACTGGAATGGCACTAGTTCTGCTGTAGACTAAAATATCTAGTCTCTGATTTATTGTCCAGGAGTACTTAGACAAAAAAAAAAAAAAAATTGATGATGAATGTGTAAAATATATGAATGAGAGAATATCTACATAATTAAGATATTACTGTCATAAGTAGGGTACTTATGGCACACTAGTAAAACAAATACACACAGGACAGAAAGATGATGTTGCAACTGTAATGCTTCAAATGATACAGAGAACCCCATAATTCCCTGTGTTGGAGAAAAAAGTTCCTGCCAGGAGCTACAAGTAACTGCCTCAATCAAGAAAAAGAGCAGTAGCTGTTACTTTGTGATCCTGAAATAAAATAAAACAAACATTCTTCAATGGTAAATCTTGAACATACTACAGGAACAACACCCAGGACTTAATGGGCTTTGATATCCATTTCTTCCTAGCTTCTTAAGAGTCAGAAGTTCGTACTTCTAAGAGTGTGTATGAACTTCTGAATATTATGTAGTTGAGTTTATACTATAATAAACTCCACATAAAAGTGTGATTTAGGAACATTTTTCACACTTCAGAATCCAAAGTGTGGTTATGAGTTACAGCTCCTGTAGTCCTGTTTACACTCTAACATAAGTACTTTCTCTGAGAAACTGTGTATTATACACAGTTAAGTGAATGTTTAATAATATTTGCACTGCAGTTCAGCAAACTGCTTTTGCCTATGCCAGCTTTGAATGAGATACTGAGGACTAGAAACAACCTGTGCATGCCAACACAGCACATACGATGCTCATGTACATGCATTGTCCAGTAAATATGACTGTTGCTATTACCATATCTACACCTCCTTTGGTTTCTCATATAATGTAAAATTTTATTTGAGTTCTGCCTGGAAAATGGCAAAAATAGCTATATGAAAAAGGAGATAAAGGCGAATATCAATTTTTAAGTGTAGATGCTTTTACTTAAAAATGGAAATATAAATGTGAATTTCAGAAACAAAATAGTTTTGAAGCAGTAAATCCTGTTAAGAGTTAAATATTAAATAATAAGGATTATACGTATAATATTGGTTATTATGCTTTATCCATTTTTGCCTTCACTATGTTGTGTAAACTTTCTAATTCTTAAATATCAAAATTAGGATAACTCAAAACATCCCAGAATGAAAAATATTTAGAAGAAATTCTTGAGACTGGCTAGCTAAGCAAGGTTAATATTGTGGAAATTGTTGCTTGCTGAATATATTTGTGAAGAATATATAAACGTAGGTAGATACACGTGCATATTAGTAGAAGTTCCCTAACTTTTAAATGTTTCAATATAAAACAAACAAAAAAAAAACCTTCATATAAATAATTAAGAATTAAGATATAAAAATTTAATATCTCTTAAAATACTGTACCTGAATCTCAGCAATCCTTGTGTTTAAAATTTGTCTACTAAACCAGTCTTTATTTTCACAGTTTTTCTATGCACTAGTCTTGGTTTGTAGATTTTCCATACTACACTTGCAACTATTTCCTATTATTTTCAGAGTAAACCCAAACATCTAACCAGATTATTGATTTCACTTAATCTAAACTCTCTAAAACAAATAGCCATACTTTATGAAACGTAACAGTTATTTTGCTTACTCTATGCTCGTGTTACTTCACACTCTCCTAATCTTCTCAAATCTGTAATCATCATGCATTCATTTAAAGTGTTTAAATTCTGTGCTTTTCAGATAACAAAGAACCAAATACCTACAAAGAAGTTGCAATAAGGAAAACAGAAATATTAAATATTTTTAAATGAAAATGTTTATATATTCTGGTTGGTTTGATTTTATTTCCCAGTATGACATATCCCATCACTCATACAAAAACCTGCTCTAAAGAAAATTTTAGACTTCAAGCATGTTTTTTTTTTAGCTTACAATATAAAGTCCAGAACATTGAAAGATTGAGGTTTTACCCTTCTCAACAGTACTGAAAATTCCTATTGCTAAGGTCCAGCAAATCCTCCTTTTCAATATAATTAATAGGATTTCTACAAGAAGATTCAGTCAGACAAAAATGGCAGAAAATATAGCAAATTAGTATGGAAGTCTCTTAAAACAATACCAACTGAAAAATTAACCTGACATATGCAGATCTGCAACTGAACTTCATGAGCCAACTAAATATTCCTTCTGTATCAAGATGACACAGAAATCTGGAACATAATAAAATACTGTAATGCTCTATTTCCAAACGATAAAAAGCTTATTGCTAATATATGACATGGAACAGATTTGGTCTTTTGTTTGTCAGAAAGTTAATTACAGCAATAGAAACATTGGAATGAGTATGGGTACTAAAGTGTTGCCTCATAGGGTAGTTTTCATACACTTTAATAAAAGAGAGGTAATAAAAATTTTATTTCCTGAATATACCACAGAACTCTGAATGAATTCCTTGTTGTCCTCACGTTTCCAAAATAGATATGCTACACTGAAATCTGTATGAAGGCTTATAGTTTTTCCCATTGCTAACCAGAAGAAAACATCCTCACCCAGATTGTATTGACTCTGTTTTTGCCTTTATTTTTAGACTCATTTGTGTGCATCTGAGCACTAAAATAAAGAAGATTTTTGTAAGCTATCAGAGTGGATATAAAAATGGTTTGATTTTCAAAGGTGAACAGGTTGTTTAATGCTGAAACAACCTTAGTTTGTATAGTACTTTGAGAAACTGATCTTATTTCTCTTAGAGACAATAGCACTGAAAACGCACTGCAGAACAGCATGCAGAATTTAACAATATTTGCAGAGTCCGTGATTAGTAGTGATCCAGAGCTCACATCTATCTTTTAAGAACGCAAACACAGTTGACCCAAAGTGGTGGCCTAGTTTCTTGTGTAAATGGCTGAGATTGAATCTGCAAAAATGCATGATTCAAAATTAAATTAGTGAAAATATTTCAGTTCTGCTCATGCTATGGCATCTTCTGTCAATAGCACCCTTCAATCCTACACTGAAATTTAGTCCTTACTTTACATGCAACATTACTCTAATACTTTCTTCACATTCTTGTTTAGGAAACTGTAGAGAGTTTAATTACACATGGCTAAGAATAAAAATAGAAAAAAATGAACTAGGATAGAGTGATATATTTTTAATGAAGTGGGGAAAAAGAAAATTTTAGAAACAAGTGAAAGACCCAAAAATATGGAGAACTTTGTATAAATTAAGATTATATACATATACTTTATATATTTGTAATTATATAATATATATAATACTTCTTATCTTGAAATTTCAGCATTCGTGTAACTGACAAATAACTTCCATCTAGGAACTGAACAAATGCAGGTGTCAGTGCGAATTTTTGCAGACTTTTCTACAGCTTTGCATGCCTTTGACATTGGTTTAACTGCTGCCTGGGGTAAATATGATCTTCTGAATGAGTGCAAAGAGTAGAACTATTCAGAGATAACATATGGGTGGGCAATTGCTCATCCACATCAAGTGAGATGGGCTTTTGAATGCATCTCTTCTACTCCTTTCCTGTTCAACACGCATGAAAATCAGAGCCAATAATGAGGTAGTTCAGATCTGAGATGCATCAGTGTATTTGATGATTTACACTTCTGTGTGTCTCTTTCAGGGAGCATCTCAGTCTTTCAATATTTCCAGCACCTGATCAATATAAAGATATGAATTATTGAGAGGTTCTTGAGGATTAATCTGGATAAAATAGCAACTCAATCTGATATCTGTGTACCAAATACCTCATTCACATGCCACAGGTGTGAACTTCAAATTGTGATGGTGCTTCATGCTTGCTCTGTTCTTACAGGTGTGTTCTACAGGCACCTGTTAGTGACCAATGCTGAAGGACAACCAGGTTAGACAGTTTCATCATTTCAGTTTAAAGAGCTGGTTTTGATGTGAGCTACATAATATTTTGAAGTGACATCAATCTAATGAGAGGGGTGAACTTTTCATTTTCAACTTTTCTTGCATCACTTACCATTTGTGATTGTTTAAACATCAGAAAATTTTTTCTTTGATGTCAAAACCATACACTGTATGTTGTAACAGGTTATGAGTAGTTATGTGATTGTCTTGAAGACAATCGAAAAGTCACAGCAGATGTAAAGTGCAGACGTAAAATTCTATAACAGAGATAGCTGGACAAAGTGAGCAAACTAGCCAACAAGTGGATAGATAGTAGAGGAAACATTATATCCATTTCCTTTCCCAAAGCAGTAATGCTGTCTTCTTCATCCTCCTTCTGAGGAGTCATACAGAAATTATAGCACTGCTCAGAGAACAGTGCCAGAATCATAGTTAGCAAATGGAAGGTGGGGCAAATGATGGGAATAAAGCCTTTCACAGAAGATGTGGTGGCCCTAAGCAGTCCTACTACCTGTTGACATCCTAGAGCTGGGGCAATACAGCAGAATTTGAGTAGCATCATCTCTGCTGAAAAACAACTCTAGAGAAAATGTCCATGATGGGACTGGGATGGCTGGTGTGTATATCCCATTGTTGTGGTTTAACCCATCAGGCAGCTCAGCACCACACAGCTGAATGGAGCTCACTCTCTCCCCTGAACCCAGTCAGATGGGGCAGAGAATCGTAAAAAAAAATAAAAGTATCTCATGGGTTGAGATAAAGACACTTTAATAGGACAGAAAAGAAAGTCAAAATAATAATGATAAGGATAATAATGATAATAATGATAATAATAATAATAGTAATAATAAAAGAATATACAAAGCAAGTGATGCA
>VXAL01000120.1:3834-20482 GCA_013399475.1 Chauna torquata
GATTTTTGGTGCAACCCTTAGACTGACTGTTGTCACAAGCCTTCTAAGAAAAAAAGGTGTAGAGGTTAAACCAAATGGGCAGACTGGTTTTGACATACCTGTGTCATGGGAGCTGAAGAGAAGTAAGGCCAGTATGGTCGTGCAATATCTATTGGGGAGGGGTGAAGGTTTGTCAGACAAGCAGAGGCATTAGAAGGAGACCAAAAGGGCATTAAAGATTGACGTTTCCCCTAGATCTGTGGCTTTAATGGCAGTTTTTGAAGGATACAATTTCAGCATTAGGAAAAGAAGCAGCAGCAAAGGCATTTCATTTTGCACAGCAACTGAATTACAAGTTAAGGCTATTAGGTGAAGGAGTAAATGTACATCAGTAATACTAAATGTGCATCCACCGGAAAAAAAAACAGAAACAGGTTCAGAAATTCAAAGTATAATGCAAAACACCCAAGTATTATTTCTCTGTCACCAGTGATAACCTGCTTCATACCCTGTGCAGCAAATGTCTGGGAGTGGCTGTCATTCATTAAAATTACTGGTGTTGACTGCCTTAGCTCAGGAGATTAACATCTTTCACTACTACAAGTCTCTTTTGGAAGTCTGGAAATAAGAATGGCAAAGGCCCTAAAGCTGGGATTAATCTCATCTGACTTTACCCACATGTGGTACATCTCCGTTCAATGTGGAGGATATTTTGGTTATCTAAACTTCTGAGAGTAGAGTGAGAGAAAGGTACTGCTAAAACTGTCTTCTGGAAATCCCTTCAAGTTCCAGGCCTAAATTGTGTTGGAAGTGGCAGAACAAAGAATGCCTGTAGGACCCTATAAAAAGTAAGTTTATTTAAAAAAAAAAAAAAAAAAAAAAAAAAAAGGTTTTAAAATGTTAACTATCACATACTTTCAGTGGGATCTAGCAGGAATCAGAGTATTTGCACAAGTGCAAATACTTAGAGCTATGTTGGGCAATATGGGGATAAGAAATACACAGTGACAGAGGTCACTGAGCAGGAATGATGTATATTAAGCAGGGCAACTCAGACTAGAGATTTTCAGCCAGCATTCATTGTGTGATCGTCTGAGCATAAACTCTGCTATGCAAGTAAGATTGCAGTTTTCCAAAGATTAAAGTGCTCACTTAAGTACTGTTTTCATTTGTGTGAAAAGCTGGGAAATTTTGGGCATGTACATTTGTGCCTGAGCCTGTCTCCTATGCCCTTCTCCTCAGACCTCTGCAGCACACACTGATATTTCACCTCATTTTGGAGGGCTGAGAAAGCCATTTTTGGCAGATTTGCACACAAATATTTGTCAACACATGGGAACATTTTTGTTTTCTTATTTCGTATCAAAACCAAAGAACTTGGGGAAAAATGTCCATTCACCTTTTATTTTCTCCTTGTTTGTTATAGTTCTGTTCTACTTCAAGCCTTCTGCAAATTCTGAGTGACCAAAATAATTTTACATTGAAGAAGTAATAAGGCTTGCTTTAAAACCTGAAAGAAAAGGCTAAGGAGAGGTATTTAATCTAGAACTTCAACTACCTAATCAGTGGTTATAGAGAAGTCAAAGCCAGACTCTTCTCAGAAGTGCATAGTGAAAGGATGAAAGACAATGAACACAAGCTGCAGCAAAGGAATTTTGGTTTAGCTATTAAGAAAAAAATCCACATAGTCAAGCAGAAGAACTTGCAAAATGCTTGCTCAGAGGTACTGCCTCTTTGAGGAGATTAAAAACTCGGCTGCGCAAGGCCCTGAATAACATCATTTAACTCTGAAGTAAGTCTTGCTTTCAGTCAGCATTACACCAGGTGATATCCAGAAGTCTCTACCAACTAAATTATTCCCTAATTCAAAAACTAACAAATCATCTCTACTGAACAAAATTATTGAATTCTTCAGCAAGAATACCTGATAGACAAATATTATTCTATCTTTCCTGCTACAAAGTTGTAGAAGGAGGTAGAAGGGATATATTGAGGAAGAGAACACGAAAAATGCAGTACAATGTTTATTATACTAGAACAGAAAACAAGCTACACTGTTTCAAGTTGGAATTTCTAGTTTTACTTTCTTTCAGTCTCTGTAAACATTAGCATTCTGTAAAGTAATTATGTTTACCTGTTTCTCTCTCCCTGTTGTTTTGCTTCTATTAGACTGTATCTTTTAAACCTTTATAAAAAATGCTGTTAAAAATATCTTCCTTGGGAGACAAATTCTTGTAGTGTTCTATACGTATAAGCTGCATGCATTGTCAAACGAACCTCCTATGTCTTTATATATTTTCCAAAATCAGCATCGTATTTAAGATTTAATATTTTCTCCTCACAGCCCAGAATGGTGTTGCTCTGGAAAATGTGGATTACAGTGCAGCAGTATCAGACATTTTCTGCAGAATCCTGCCTCCATCAGACATGTGTTTTAAATAAAAGCTAACTTAGGTCCCACACTATATCTATTTTCTTTTCCTTAATTCTGTTGTAATAGTTATTCTACCCAAATTTTATCTCCCAGCAATAAATGTAAAACTTAATTTAAGCTATACCAATTAGATCTGGGTTTGTGATTTTATCTCTTAGTTATACGTTTAATAGTTGATTTAAGCTACACAAATTGCTTTAGATCCTAGAGAAGGAGGGGGTGTGATCCTGATAAATCATACAGGGTTTCAGATGAAGTGCAAATGTGTTTGGTTAAGAATTGCTGTTACTCAGGTCCCCTCTGGTTTTCTTTACACTAGTAATTGAGCAAATTACAGGTCCAGTCCTATAAACCCTCAGCACATTGAACTTCTGTTTCCAATAGAAGCTCTGGTTTCAAGAATCTTGCTCCTAATCCTGCAGCTAGCCAAAACCAAGGGATTGGGAGTGGGGAAAATAGGCAGCACATGGCAGCTCTGTCCTGGGAGCAGACTAAAGAAGATGGTCACTCTTTCAAAGCATCTCTTTTGCCTTTTTCTCCTGACATTGCAGAGGCAGCAGAAGGGAGAGTGAATTATTTTACTCCTCCTTACTCTCTTCATTGTACTGTTTGTCTTGCTCCTCCAGCTAATATGTGGGTGACCTTGACTTGATCTTACCTCTGCTGGCTTCTGTGCCAGAGGACTAGTAGCATTCTCACTCCTGACTGCAATCACAACACAAATAGGGAAATCCCAGAGGTCTGAAGAAAAGCATCTCTTTGGAAGTCTGATTGTGTTTCTGAAGCAGCTCAGAAGAAATCCACTTTGAAAATGATGCTGAGGTGTCTAGCCAGTCGTACAGGCTGTCTGCATGCTCCACTCTATTCATACTACCATATTGCTGAAAAAAAACCTGTTCCTTACAATGAGGGACCATTTCAGCTCACTCCATGAGATATCTTTCTAGACTAGGCTATACCTTATCATTCATATACGTTTTAGTAGAACTATAGCTTGTTACACATGGGTTAACTTGAGCACAGAGGATTCCAGACATTCTCAGCTAACCATCTTATCAAATTCTGGATTCTTGTAAATATATAGGAAGCAGTCCGAGGAATGAAATTTTAACTAGGATGTCAAAAGTGCTTGCTATTACTAGGTGATCTCAAGGCAGCTGTGTACTCAGATACCAAAAGTGGATTAAACAGTTGTAAGAATTTAGTCATATTAGGTGGTCATCTTTTAGATACCTCTATAGTACAGAGCTAGAAGAAGAGCTTGCACTCTGACAGTGCAGCACTTTGCAGATACCAGTCTTCTCCTAAGGAAGATTTTTCAGAAAAGATTCTAAGATGGAAATCATGAAAGTGCACCCTAAGGAAAATACTGCTGAGACAGCTTTCTGAAATCTTGATTCTGGAAGGATGGAGGACTTCTTCAAGGAATTAACTGGAAAAGGACTGGAGAACTGGCTGACAAACATAGCTTCTATGTAAAATCAAATGCTGTTCTGAAAGTGTCTTATAAAAATAAAACACCAAGATACAGGTATTTACCCAACTCAGAAAAAGAATTTATAAGAGAGTATAAAATCAGGAGACTTTCTCTCTTCTCAGTCCTCATCTCAAACTGAAAACCACACTACTTTAAAAAATCACTGAAAAAGCAGATTCCAATGCCAAATGTAATCAAGAAAACTGCAAGCTGCATTCTATCTCATAAACTTTAACCTGCATGTTCACTCTGGTACATATGGCATCCCTTATATTTTTTACATTTCTCCCTTGAACTTATGCCAGTTTAGATTGGCTGACATCCTCTCACTGTGCTCACTATGCTCATCAGGCGTAGTCCTTCCATATTCACACACTGACCCTCAAGTTTAGGGATACTGGTAGCCATTCTTATGCACTGCAGATGCCTAAAGTGTTGGCAATCAACATATCAAAGTTAAATTATAGCTAATTGCCTTCTTCGTCATCCTTGTGAAACCCACACATCTCACTGAACTTTCTTCTCTAAAGTCTATATGAAATAGCATAGTTTCATTTGGTGACATGATAAGCAATATCTTCTAAATAATACTGTGCATTCACAACCCATTAATAATAAATTTTAAGAAGCAGTACAGTTGCATATAAATGACAAACCTCTTCAACATCTACCATCATTTGCTTTCCCCTTCTTCCTACATGATATATACAAGCACTACACTATCATATATTATAAGTTACAGAGTAGTATGCCTCTGGACTTTTTTTTCTTTTCTCAGTATGACAGTACAGAAATGAGTTTGTTCCTTGGGCTTGGTATAACTTTTTTTTTTTTTTGGAAAGGCATGTGTCAGTCCGGTGATTTTATAGTCACCTTGAATAGCTAAGCCATCTTTTTATCTTTTCACTGTATAGTTTTTATATGGCTGCAGACAGATGGACCAGATTGCTAGAGTGACTATACTAATGTCTTTATTCTGCTTTGGAAACATTTACCCCCAACATTTCTGGTAAAGAAGTAGAAGAGAGTGGGAGAAGAATCACTTTTGTCTATTTTGAGATTTAAGGCTTGAAGATTTTTAGTCTCATGTCACAAGTCAATATGAAAACAGACGGTGATTTTGGCACAGGACTATATATATATTTGTGTATACACACATACACACACACACCAAACACATGAGATTACCAAAAAAATAATTCTAATTTTAAATACTAAAATTCTGGTGAAGCTTGGACTTATTGCAGCAACTGAAACTCCTTATTTATCAGCTGCCTTTGATCTGGGAAAAGCACAGGATGCAAACACAGGAGAGAGATATATCTGACCAAAACTTAGTAGGAGATAGCAGAGAGGAGTTACAGCTTGTATTTGCTTTTGTAAGGAGTGTGCCCTATCATTTTTTAAAGAAAGAATGTTTTCATGTTACACTAAATTATATAAAAATGAGGTCTTGCCTACTTGTAGTGGTTTAACCCAGCAGGCAGCTAAGCTCCACACAGCCATTCGCTCACTCCTCCACGGTGGGATGGGGACAGAATTGGGAAAAAGGTAAAACTCACGGCCATGAGAGTTCACTGTTAGCCTCCACTCTCCATTAGACTTTTGCATTATCCATATGGGTGAGTGAATCTTGTTGATCACTCCTTCACTCTCCAGTCAACGAATCAGCTTATGGATGGTGTTATGGTTTTGGCTGGGACAGAGTGAAATTTTCTTCGCGGAGGTTCACACAATGCTGTATTTTGTATGCCGTGGATAAGTCCATGACACAGCAGGTAAACCTCTGAAGGGACTGTGGCTCATGGATAAGGCTGTGCCGCAGCAGGTAACACTCTAAGGGACTGTGGCCAGTGGACATGCCCAGGCTGGAGCAGTGGTGAGGGCAGGAGTTCATTGCAATGTTAAACCCTATGGCCTGGTCCAAAAGGGCAAGGGATGGAGATTGTAATGCATATGCCTTTAAACTGTTCTAACCCACGATTTCAGTTGCATGTTACAGGAAATACTATAGCAGGAATCACTCAAACCAACAGAGGATGAGCCTTACAAGACACAGTGCAAGTACAGCAGTGACCCAACCTGAGCTGGCCTTGGCATCCAGTAACTCCATGCAGCACACCGCCTCTCCTGTCCTGAGTGACCACCATAACAGACAGAAGCTAAATCATTGAGTAAAAGAACTCAGTGAATATTTTATGAACATTCTATGTGCATTTCATACAGGTGGTCCTTAGACTAAGAGAATGATATCTGTGAATAAATCAAGGGATGGTGATTAATGAGGATGTATTGGAAAGTGTGGGACTTGAACATGACGTAAATGGTAGAGTAAGAGGTGGATATTGTTATGGTTTTGGCTGAGAATCAGGAACAGATGGGAGTCATGGAGTCTTGTTTGGTGTGATATGGCTGCCAGTGCACTGTTTGCAATTGGCACCTGCTGTTCTTCGACCCTCAGCAATCCCACAACAAAGGGGTCCTCCAAGAGACTGGTAGACAAGGCAAGGTAGACAGCTGTTTAATTTCCTCCTTCTCCAAGGCAGCTATACCAAAAGCCCACCAGTACCCTTTTGGGTCCTTGAAATACCTCTCCTGAGGTAGTCTGTGGCAAGGATGCACAGAGCCTCTGGGCCAGTCAAAATGAGGTGCTTTTGCCACTCCTTCCCAGTTAGGCTCACTTCAGCCTCCAATACAGACAGCTGTTGGGATCCCCCTGTCATTCCAGAAATACAAATGGGTTCTGTCCCTTTATAGCTTGATGGCATCAGGGTACACTGTGCTCTGGTGTCCACAAGAGACTTATACTCTTCTGGGTCTTATGTGCCAGGTCATTGAATCCACACAGTCCAATAAACCCAGTTGTCTCTTTCCTCCACCTAGCTGGAGGCGGGGCCCCTCTAGTCCTGGTCATAATATTCATTACTCACTTCTTGTAAATGCAAAACAAAAGTTCCTTTATTAAGATCAGAAGTAAGATCAGTCCTTCTACGCTGTCTGGGGAGCTGCCCAGTGGAAACTGGAACAGCAGTTTTCCCAGAAGAACCCCCGTTAGTGATTGTTTTTCCTTGCAACTCATGTACCCATGCCTCCAGGGGCAAGGTAGGTTTCCCATCCCATTTCCTCACGTCCTCACCATGGCCACACAGGTAAAACCATAGGGTGGCCCATGGTGTGTGCCCACAATATCCTCTCTTGAGCAGAGGAACTCTTACTTCTAATAGCTGAAATACTGGTTCATACAGGTGGGGAGTAGGACATATTCATATCCAGGAACTCCCAAGACGTTTTCTTTACAGCCAAGACACAGGCCTATAGGGTGGACGAGAGACTTTCTTCTTACTGCCTGAGTTGGCAAGCCAATTCATCTACCGTTTGTCCATCTCTATCTTTCCAAGTCATTACTGTCAATGAGTTGGTGTACGACGATGGTGTGCTCTGTACAAACTTTTACCACATGGATTACGTGCACTTGATTTCATCTGGATCACTGGATAACTGTTCATAGTCTAGGTCATCATAAATCACCTCCAACGTGGCTAATTTCCTCAGGTACTGGATACCTCTCCATGGTGATCCACTTGCCTGGGTGACATACAATATCTTCCTTGAAGGGATACCTTTCCTTCACGCCTGACAGGAGTCGCATCCAGAGGGTGAGAGCTTGTGTCCCTTTTCCAATATCTTTGTCAATGCCCACTTCCCTGGAGAGGGATCCCAGCTGCTTGGCTTTCCTGCCCTCTAATTCCAGGCTACCGGCCCTGCTATCCCAGCATTGGAGCAGTCAGTTGGCAATGTGCTCTCTTGGATGACAGCTGAAATCTTTTTGCAGATCTTGCAGCTCACTCAGGGATAGGGATTGGGTGGTTACTGCCTTGTTTATGAGTCCTGCCTCTTCGTCATCCTGTTCTCATGATAGCCCTGCTTTGGAGTAACCTTCTTCATCCACTTCTTCCTCCTTCCCCTTCTTTGTAAAAGTTTCTTCACTTACTAAGCAAGCTGACTTTTGTGTCCATAGTTTCTTCTTGTGTATAGGGGTGACTGTTATCAGCTTGGGTTGGTTCTGTGGTTCAGCCACAGTGCCTGTCACAGGCTTTGGAGTGGCCACCATGCCTGTCATGGGGTTTGGATTAGCCACTCTGTTTATTGTAGGGGTTGGATTAGCCACCGTGTCTGTTGTTTTGTCATCAGGTCCAGAGACTTTCTCTTCCTCTTGAGGGTGCTGAATAGTGTTGAAGAGGTCTTGGTAGGCACGGGCCAGGCCCCAGCAGCATGTTGCAGTGATTCATGTCTCTCTGGAATTGTATGTGATGGCTTACTTTTTCCGATCATTTCACTAGTTTTTCAGGATTCTGCACTTGTTCAGGGGTGAAGTTCCAAAACAAAGGAGGTGCCCACTGTTCTAGGTATGTGCCTAAACTATCCCACACACCCTGCCACTCATAACTATCCTGCCTCAAGGCAGACTTCTGGGTAGTATTGTGAAATAGTTGTTTAACCTTGAGCAAAACCTGAAGCACATTCAGGAGACATAGCAATAGGAACATGCTGGTTTGAACACCCCAAGGATATTCAAAATTCTTAAGAGCTATTGTAACTAACCTGGAAGAGAAGGAGAAATTGAAAGAGAAATGGAAAGTGAAGGAGCAGGGGAAACTGTCCTCGTCTGTCTCCCTCGCAGATTAACTCTCTGAGGAGAAAAGGTAAAGAGAGTAATTATTAATAGTTTCCAAAAGGTGGCTCATGAAGTATGGGGATGACGGCAATGCTGAGTACAAATACCAGATTAGGCTCACAATCGGTAATTTTATCATATCGTGAACCAGTGTTACACAGTACAGCAAAATGATAACCTTAAATCAGCCCCCAGAAGTGATCAATAGCACGAGAGGCAGCAAAGACAGCAAGTAAGGTGTTACTTAACACAGCTCTGAGAACATGCACAGCAACACTGAGAGCAAAAAAACAGTCAACGTTGTGACCACCAACTACTAAACTAATACAATATTTATGATAAATTTGTTTTAACATGCTCTGGTCAGATCTGTTGTTATCTCAACACTTTGTGCCCCATGTTGGGAGCCAAAAGGACTGTCGTGGTTTAACTCGGCAGGCAGCTAAGCACCACATAGCCGTCCACAATGGGATGGTGGACAGAATCAGAAAAAAGGTAAAACTTATGGATTGAGACAGCTTAATAGGACAAAAAAGGTAGGGAGAGTAATAATAATAATGATAGAAGAATGTATAAAACAAGTGATGCACAATGCAATTGTTCACCACCTGCCAACAGATGCCCAACCCATCCCCAAGCAACAGCAGCCCCTCTGGCCAGCTCCTCCCAGTTTATTCTTCAGCATGACATCATACAGTATGAAATATCCCTTTGGCCAGTTTCGGTCAGCTGTCCTGGTTCTGTCCCCTCCCAGCTTCCTGTGCACCACCAGCCTCCTTGCTGGCAGGGCAGTATGGAAGCTGAAAAGTCTTTGACTTAGTGTAAGCACTGCTCAGCAACAACTAAAACATCAGTGTGTTATCAGCATTATTCTCATCCTAAAACCACAACACAGAATCATACCAGCTACTAGGAAGAAAATTAACTCTGTCCCAACCAAGACCAGGACAACCCTTTAAATCAGTAGAATTTTCCTATTATTTTTAACTAGAACAAAATCCAGCCAAAGTAAATATTCACCTGGATATTTACAGATCTGAACCTGGTAGAATCTTGTGATTTACAACACAGCACCTTGTCCTTTATCTGGAACTGTTCCTATGTATGGTAATAGACTTATTGAAACAGTTACAAACTGGACAGAAAAAAATACTTCAGAAAAATAATTTCCCATATTCTGTCCAGACTATTAAAGGCTTAAAAACTCAGCGCCAGGCAGATTCTTATTTTGAATGCTGCTCTATAAATAAAACCAGAAAATGAAAACTCAGTTCACTAGTTAACTTGGGTATTTTTTATGTATGATGCTGAACAGACTGATGAATGGACAGGCCCTGCAGGAGATTGGATACATGACCAACAAAGCTCACAGAGGCAACCAAGGGAACTAATCAAACAAGACAGAAAGAGATGAGAAAGGCCAAGGAAGGTAAGAGATTATGTTGGGATATCAGAGTGACTTAATGAGAGCATCTAAAATAAAAGCTGATTGAACAACTGAAAGACGTTATGGGAATGAGAGAATGATCTCACATAGCTATTAGGTAAAAACAGTTTATGATCAATTTTAAATGCATTCAACTATTTTACTTACGAAACTACTTAAGAAGTCCAATTATTTTCTTAAGGAAAATAGTCCACAACAGCCTAAACCAAAACACAAAATATAATCTCATTTATGAAATTTATGAAATAAATTATGAAATATTTATGAAATAAATAAGCTTATTTATGGTGACTTATCATTTACAACAATTCATGACTTATGATATCATTTACAAAATCCCATATTTCAGCACAAGGCAGCGTCCATTACTAGGTGATAATGAAATAAATAAGGAAGTAAATATAGTGTATTTAAGCATTGTAAATTATCAGAGAAGAGGCAAAGGGAAAAGATAGGAAGAAGGCATTCATGATGTTTTATGAAACAGAGATTTTTTTTGGTTATTATTGCAAATTCCTATCCAGCAGAATTAAAGAACACCAATTTTTTTTTTTTTTTTGGTAAGCCAATGATGCAATATGACACATGGTTTGCATTCTGTCATATTACATCGATCTTTCTCTCAGAACAGCTTGCAAATAAGCAAGAGCTTGATATCATGAGATTTTTTTTTTTTTTTTTTAAGAAATGTATGTAAAAATAAATATCTTATGTTGGTTCTATGGCTGAAGAATCCAGTCATTATTTTAAATGAAGACAGGCTGTTGGTATGATTTCTGGTTTTAGCCACACATTTAATTTCTTCCTGTTAATTAATTTCCATTAGCAGACTCTACTCAATGGATTTCTGGAAGTGCCTTTTTAACAGGGACTATTCCACAGAGCTGGCACCCCAACAGGCTAGCACTCTCTGTGATAAACTATAAGCAAATAGGCTGCAAGACTGCATAGCTGCCAGCAACCAGTGGTTTTACAAACATTTGCATTCAGGATTAGAAGAAAATGCTTACTTACTGAGCTGTCCATTTTATAAATCTATCCATCTGATGATAATTCAAATGTGGAGCCATTATTATTTTTAAAATATGCTTAAAATCCAAAACAGAACAAAACAATAAAGATATTTAAAAAAAATTAATGAACATAGAAATTTACCACATAATTCTTTTTCATTCCATTTTTTAAAAAAATTATTATAATAATTATTATTATTATTATTCCAAGAGAGAAATTTTTGGACCTGTAAACTGGCATGGAATATGAATGATCAAAGGGTCCCATATTTAGCTGATTTTTTTTTTTTCTATTCTGAATGAGGCAGTTTTGGACTAAGTATCTCCTGATCTAACTTATATATATTATTCTCCTGGGGAAACTGTCTGCCCGTGGCCTGGACAGGTATACTCTTCTCTGGGTAAAGAACTGGCTGGAGGGCCGTGCCCAGCGGGTTGTGGTTAATGGAGTTAAGTCCAGCTGGCGTCCCGTTACGAGTGGTGTCCCCCAGGGGTCGGTACTGGGGCCTATCTTGTTTAATATCTTTATTGATGACCTAGATGAGGGGATTGAGTGCACCCTCAGTAAGTTTGCAGACGACACCAAGTTGGGAGGTAGTGTCGATCTGCCTGAGGGTCGGATGGCCCTTCAGAGGGATCTGGATAGGCTGGACTGCTGGGCTGAGGCGAACGGGATGAGGTTTAACAAGGCCAAGTGCCGGGTCCTGCACTTTGGCCACAATAACCCCATGCAACGCTATAGGCTTGGGGCTGAGTGGCTAGAAGACAGTGATGAGGAAAGGGACCTGGGAGTGTTGATCGATGCAAGGCTGAACATGAGCCGGCAGTGTGCTCAGGTGGCCAAGAAGGCCAATGGCATCCTGGCCTGTATTAGAAACAGTGTGGCCAGCAGGAGCAGGGAGGTGATCATCCCCCTGTACTCAGCTTTGGTGAGGCCGCACCTCGAGTACTGTGTTCAGTTTTGGGCCCCTCACTACAAGAAAGACATCGACGCCCTGGAACGTGTCCAGAGAAGGGCAACAAGACTGGTGAGGGGTATGGAAAACAAGTCTTATGAGGAGTGGCTGAGGGAGCTGGGATTGTTTAGTCTGGAGAAGAGGAGGCTCAGGGGAGACCTCATTGCACTCTACAACTTCCTGAAGGGAGGTTGTGATGAGGAGGGGGTCGGCCTCTTCTTCCAGATAACTAATGATAGGACTCGAGGAAATGGCCACAAGTTGTGCCTGGGGAAATTTAGATTAGATATCAGGAAAAACTTTTTCTCTCAGAGAGTGGTGAGGCACTGGAACAGCCTGACCAGGGAGGTGGTGGAGTCACCGACCCTTGCGGTTTTTAAGAAGCGCCTGGACAAGGTGCTACAAGATATGATTTAGTAGCTTAGTGGGTAGTATTGGTGATGGGATGACGGTTGGACTAGATGATCTTGAAGGTCCTTTCCAACCTTGTGATTCTGTGATTCTGTGATATCTCAGACCTGGCCCTCTATGACTAGGAAGGGATGAAAAGTTCAAATTTACATGTCTAACCCTTAGCAGATGGATCCCTTAATTTCCTTTTTTTTCCTCCTGTTCTTCTGAATGCAGATCTGTGACAGTTTGTATTTGTTTGGGTATGTACACATTCTTAATAGCAGTCTTTCATACAGTCAGCTACAGAGCTTGTGGGATAGGCAGAGAATCTGTGAGACACCAGTCCTCTGGTTTACTGTGCATTCAGGTGTGAGAGACGGAGTTTATGCCTGAAAATGTTCTCATAAGGCAGCCATATTCAACATTAGCCCCATGATTCTTTTGTGCCACAGGCTAAAAGAAAATGTATGTATTATACTACCTTGTTACACAAACTGAATTAAGGTAGATCTCTGACCACTTTCATGGACAGTGACCATTGCTGAGTATTTTAGGAACTCAGACAAATACTGTGTGTCAGCTGTGGGAGGTGAGTAGGAAGAAAGTATGAATATATTTCAAATTTACAAATTAGGGTGAGGTTCATCTCCTCTTACATTGTTAAATGTTTCAGTTTGTAAAGAAAACATCTATAACACCCTTTAGCACCTCTCAGTTGGTGATCTATAATCAAAATTAGAAATAGCTTTACCAAGCACAAATCATTCCAGACAAACATGAATACTTTGTTTTGATAAAGTGACAAAAACAGTTGATGAGGGGAATGAAGTAGATGTAATATATCTAGCTTTTATTAAAACATTTGATATAGTGTCAAATGAAATTCTACTCATAAAATTAATTCAAATTGACATAGATATGAGCACTGTCATACAGAATGAAAACTTGCTGAAGGACCACAAACAGTACACAGATAAATGACAATGCATTCAGCTGAATTTACAACATGTAAATGAAGTTCGGAGATAATATTAAATTCTTCTGGGAGGTGTTATGAAAACCTCCAAGGATAGAGAAATAGTACAGAAAGAGAGAGAGAACTATTAATATGCACATAAAATACCAAAATATTTCACAGTTCCATAAATTTTAAGACCAGAAGGAACTATAATAATCATGTAGTCTGACCTCCTGATCAGCACAGGCCATAGAATTTTAAGAAGTGATTTCTGCATCAATCCCATAACTTCAGGATGTGCAAGGCCCTCCATTTGAGAAATAAATCAAATCTCAATTTAAAACCTTCACATTTTAGAGAATTTATCATGAGCTTAGGTACATTGTTTCCATGGCTAATTATCGTTACCATTACTAAAAAAATTACACCTTATATTAGATTCAGATCAGAGGAGATGTAACTGAATACATTTGAGAATATGTAATCTATAGGAAGGGTAATAAATAAAAATGAAATCTTGCAAAACAGTAAAATGAAAAAGCCCATGGGATAGTGAATAGCAATTTCAATTGGAATTTGGCCTTTCCAGTAGTCCCAGTGAATTGCGACAAGGGCACTTTGAGCTGCAGAGTTAATAAGTCATAGAGCAAATCTATGATCTCATTTGTGATGTGTAGTTCTGTTGCAGTCACGGTTTGAATTCAAATGTAGGTGCTTTGGAACTGGCTATATCTACATTGCTGTCTTAGATTGGATAGAAGTGTGCTTTGAAAACCATATCAGTCATCCTCACTTAATACTTAGTGGTTTGTATAGCGGACACATTAGAACACACAACTGGGTTGGTTCCTTTTACATAACTATGGACAGGAAGATGGATTTAAACTCATGGGTTTCAAGTCTGCATGACCAGAGTTATCTGAAGTTTTGTTTTGCAACAAATTGTGAATATCAATATCAATGCTTTTGCTGTACAGGTTAATTCCTGTTGTGCCACTCCAGCAGCTAATGCAGACATGGCTGCAAAAATACTGAGTTCGAAGAAAAAATAAGTTCAGGGATTAAGCAATGATTCATTTGCTTGAGCATTATACACATAATTAGGTTTTCAGCTTGTAAAAGAGGAGATAATGACATCTGAAGCCTTTGGAGGGTACATACACCAACAAGAGAGCAGGAATTACTTAGAGTGGTATCAGTGGTATAAGATGGTAGGAATGAAAGTTCAGGAGGGATAGTTTGTTTGAATGTCTGTATAAACTTTCTGACATTGAGGTGTAATTATGTTGTCAAAATGCCTGCTAAGAAAAGTGTGGAGGCCAAAGCATGTAGGGCGCTTAAAATTCATCTGGACAAAGACACTGTAGGAAACAATATTTCAGTGTCAAGGAAACAGAGCAAATGACTAATTGGAAGGTTTCTGTCTTTATCTACGGTTCCCCAGAGTACATAGATTCGCAATTAAATATTCATCTGTTTCAATAGTGGGTGATAGGAAACTGATAAAGGAAAAAGGAACAGAGAGAAATGTAAGTTATAATAATTAAAGGTAAAGAGCTCTCAAGCATCCATTATTGCCTTTTAGCTTTGCATATTCCTAACCCACTGCATACTCTGCCTTTACGCTGCTCCTCCCCTCCAAAAAGTTTCTAGGCCAAAATTCAGAGCAGCTGTGCTAATATACATCAGCTTAAACTTCTTTGCTATGTTATAGCAATATGTTGTGTTCTACTGTCTCTATTATGCAAGATATCAAAAGATTTTTTTTCATAGCAGCCAACAAATCCATCTGAAAATTTGTACTGGTCAGCAGTGTTGACATATCAGCAGTAGAAGACTGATGGATATCTTAGACCAGTGGAGGTCTACTTTCCAGGGTCACATAAACTGCTGTCTTATTTAACATCGTTAGCTATTCTATCCCTAGGGACTGGAAATATAAACTATTTGTTTCATTGATTATTCCTAGGCCAAATCATACATCATTCGAAAATGAAGGTGCTAGTAAGATAAACAACCAGCTAATAGCATTGTCCAGGTTCTCCACAGACATCTGGATACTTAAGACATTAACTCCATCTGTTCTTCCCAGATACTGCTTCACACTGTGATCAAGGACACTAATTGCAACTAATATCTAAATAATCAGTATAGATGTTAAATCTTGGCATAAACTCCAGATACTCTGATTATATCATATTTAGAATTATATTTTAAAACTAGGTCAAGATCACCATGCAAATAGGAAGAACTGATGTATTGCTAGAGTTGACAAATCTAAGAGCAGACAATATTCTTTAGACCTACAACAAAGATAGGGATATCATCATTAATCCTAAACTAGCATAACAGAATAGAATAATTAGTTCAAAAAAATGAAACAGTAGTATATTGCCTCAGGAAAAAAAAAAAAAGAATATCATGACTGATCTTCCATCCACTTCTTAATATATATATTTTTTTACAAATAAATCTGCTCTTACCGAATTAAATGCTTATTTTTGTTTGCAAAACATAGGAAGAATACCCTACTTCTCACATGATGTTGTGTTATATTTGATTTACTTTTTGAGATTTATTTTGAGAGTATAAAACATTAATTTCTACTTAAAAAAATAAACAAACTGAAATAATTTAGTGAAAAGAATACATTCAGCAAGTAAAGGAAATTGCCTACCTTTGGTGTAGCTTTTTCTGAAGATATCTTTTCAATAGCTTTCTCTTACTCTGGCTGCTGCTTTTGCAAGTGAGACCAATGGGACTTCTTTAACTTTTAAAGAATATTGATCCTTAAGAGTAGCAGTAGTAGTGAATGAGTCATGTTCCCTAAACAATGGCATTCCTTGGAGAGAATAAATTCTTACTGCACTTCGGAGAGTTCTGGGGAGTTGTGGGGAAGAAAACAGCAAAGCTTGTCTTAAAGAATGTGCAAAATATGTATCTCAAGAAAAAGCTAAACTGAAGCATAAGCAGTAGGATAGCTTTTGTAGAAGTTAAAAAGCAAAAACAAACTAACAAAAACACAGAAAGATAAGTATGGAATTAAGTCTCTTTCAAGTCTCTTTTCTTTTCCTGAAAATTACCATCCATGAAGATTATTAGTCTAGAAGAAAGGTATTTCAAAGAAAAAAATAAATTAGGACAAAATATTTAGAAGAGCAGTACCACCAATGAGAAAAAGCAGGGTTATGCAGTAGAAAAAGAGGTCAACATTTACTGTTACTTAAATGTACGTGTAGAATAAAAAAGTAGGCCTGCAAGTGGAGAATGACATCAGAAGCCAATTTCATGCAAAAAAAAAAAAAAAAAAGGGAAA
>VXAL01000120.1:33454-47111 GCA_013399475.1 Chauna torquata
AAAAGTCCTGAGACCGCTTTGTGAGAGCTGAGCTCATTAGCTTGCCACAAAAGGAGTCAGTATCACGTTTCTGAAAGCATTTCATCTTATTCCATTTACAACTGAAGGTAAAGTCTCCCTACTATTGGCTAGAAACTGTAGAGATAAGTAGTATTTGTTAAACCTCAGTCTAGTGCCCGATTAATCTCCCTAACTTCAGTGGGATTCAGTTAAAATCATGGCAGTGTCACGATGCTTTTCTACACTTGTAGGAGTAACTTGCACATCAGCAGGAGAATGATAACTTTAAATCCGTTACTATCAGATATTCTTTCTCGTAGTGCAAAAGGAAAACGGTTGGTTCATGTCCAGTGAGAAAACAAGCAAGAAATATCCTGAACTACTTACTTGAGGGAGCTGAGCACTGAGATGCACAATAGTAAGCTGCCTCAGTGTTTCACTGCATAATGTAAAATGCATGTCATCTAATTATTCTCCAGCCTAGTGATTAAGGAATTATCTAAAGCTGCTGCAGATGTGAGTTTGAATCTCCTCAGGCTCAAGAGACAACTGAAAATGGGCTTCTGACTTTCTTGGTAATTACCATGTCATTACAAAAGTACACTTCCCATACCACCTACATCCCCCCCACCTCCACCCTTTCCCAATCTGCTCATTTCCTCATTGGGTGTCTAGCTTTACAGAGGTTCTGAAAACCCAGAACCTGAAGTGGGGCCTGAATAGATCTTCAAATCTTTGCAGAAAGGAGGCTTTAGGATAACCTTGTTATTAGCATTTTCTACTTGGCCCTCCCTCAGTGTTACATTCCTTGAACCATTCTTTGCCATCATCTCCTTCTCGAAGTGCACTATTTCTGGATGGACTCAATCTAGCTAGCTGTAAGTCACACATATGGAGGAGTGCCTGCCTGCACCCATGAGGTAGGTATCCAACTCATGCATACTTTCACTTTGCCACTCAATTTCCCTTCATATCAGCTGTTCTGAATCCAAAGTCAGGAATCTGATTCTTTCTTATTTCAATGAATAAGAACAGTCCCAGTACAGTAAATTCCTCTGCCAGAATCTGACCCCTAATGATTAGGTGGTCGAGCTGTATTTGAGAGTGTAAAGTTCCTTTTGCAAAGTCGAGATTCATGGCTGAAATGATTCAGCATCAAAAATAATGCTTCCCGCAAATACTTACACATAAGGTATTCAACTACCATACTGGTAGATTTATGCAATTGTCAGTGTATTTGTCCAAAATCCAGGCTCATATTGAGGCCATAATTATGCCTGATGTACTTATTTCACTAACTTCTAATTGTCTGTTTGTTTGTTTGTTTGTTTTTCACTTAACCTCTGTCTCCAATTCTCTCCAGCATTGAAAACAATCTTTCCTCACTACCTCTTCAATCTTGTCCATCTTCACTCTCTCTTTCTTTGTGTGTTTATCCATAGGTTCTTCTTTTACAGACTGAGAGACAAGTAGCCAGAGAGCAGCTCAGCAGAAAGGGACTGGGGGATGCTGGTCAACAGCAGGCTCAACGTGAGTCAGCAGTGTGCCCAGGCAGCCTAGAGGGCAAAACACATTTTGGGCTGCATTAAACACAGCATAGCCAGCCGGTTAAAAGAGGTGATTCTCCCACTATATTTAGCATTGGTTCACCCTCACCTTGAATACTGTGCACACTTCTGGGCTCAGCAATATGAAAAGAATATTAAGATGTGTGAATGTGGCCAGAGGAGGGCTACAAAGCTGGTTAAAAAGTCTGGAATGCATGTCCTATGAGGAGAGGCTGAGGATTGCCTGTGATGCTGTTGGATTGCCTAGTCTGGAGAAAGGAAGACTAAGAGGTGACCTCATTGCTCTACAACTTCCTGAGGGGGCGAAGGGGAGAGGGAGGATCTGGTCTCTTCTTCTTGGTAACCAACGACAGGACACGCAGGAACGGCACAAAGCTTCGCGAAGGGAGGTTCAAAGTAGACATTAGGAAAAAATTGTTAACAGTGAGGGTGGTGAAACACTGGAACAGGCTTCCTAGAGAGGTGGTTCATGCTCCGTACCTGTCAAGAAGCATTTGGACAATGCCCTCAATAGCATGCTTTAACTTTTGGTTAGCCCTGAAGTGGCAAGGCAGTTAGACTCAATGATCTTTGAAGGTGTCTTCTAACTGAGCTATTCCATTCCGTTCCATTCTGTTCCATTCCGTTCCATTCCGTTCCATTCCGTTCCATTCCATTCCATTCCATTCCATTCCATTCCATTCCATTCCATTCCATTCCATTCCATTCTTCTTTTTTTTTGATTTTTCCTTTCTCATTTGGTATTGACACATCACTCCCCTTCTAGGAACTCACTGCCATTGGCTACTCTTCTAAGTTTTTGCTCATCTGCCCTTGGAGAAAAGGAATAGGATGTGCCTTCTGACAGGAAAAGGAGCACAGATATTGCATGTCTTTCTTTTTCAGCTGTTGGCTGGAGAGATAGCCAGAGATATCTGCTGAGAGGTGTAGAGGCAGAAAAAAACATCTATACAAAAGCTTTAACTTTAAGCTTCTAAAAAAGATTTCATTTGCAGACTTAGTGCATGTACGGAAACAAGGGAATCAGTTGAAAGGAAAACTTTCATCTGTCACAAAATGTGTGGATGGACATAGGAAATCTACCACCAGTTACTATTCCTTTTTCATCTTCTCTAGAAAATGCTAAGAAAAGATGCTGTTTTAAAGGATTAGGCTGCAACTTTGTTTCTGAGTGAACATTTAAACCAGAAATCTGTAAGCAAAACCGATTAAAGTTTACTTGTTCCTAATAAAACATTTAACAGGGTATGTGCACCATGTTCCTTCCACCAATGTTACTGACGTTCTCCAACATCTCTGTCACAACACAAAGAGTATCTCTTGACTTGAGCAAAGCCATGCCTCCAGTTTTTGTCTGGGCAATGAGTGACATTTTTTCTGACCTTATATATTCAAACTGGCCCAAGATCCTGCTTAGAAAAACTTCAGACTTTTATAGTCAGCATGTTGACTGTACCAAGAGAGTTCACTAAAATTTATGTAAGACATTCCACAAATATTGACTAAAAAACTGCTATTTAACAGCTTTTACACAACTTTTTTCAGGGAACAATATATCAAAGCAAACTAGTAAATCAATCATTCTTTCATTCATTTCATTTCAGGAAGCTAAGTATATACAAAACAAGCATCATCAATAAAGACAAGAAAAAAGCTCTTCATGTTGTTTATCATTCCCTAAATCTTGTTTGATTCTCTGCATTTGCTCCAGCTACCAACCTTGTGGCCATTATACCACTAACCAAAGCATATATGCAGCAATTACATCAAAGAATATACTGGTATAATGGTAGTATGAGTAAGTTGTAGTTGCAAGTAACTACAGACAATTGCTGGCATAGCTTAGTGCCAGGTCAGTTGTCAGTTCCCAGGGCAGGAAGGGAACGCCTTCATCGTTTCATGATTGGTCCACTTTAGTCACAACAGATCATTTAAATTTGGCTGAGGACAAGCTGCTCCTGATGCACACGACTATGGGAATGCCCATCTCTTCTGCTACTTGTATAATGAAGCTTAGTATACTTTGACCCTTCCTTGATAGTCTAAAAATAATCTATTAGACTGTTATAGGAGTCTGTAGCTAGTCTAAGAAAGCTATAAAATTTCATCTGCTTTTTTTCTGCCCCCCCTCCCCCGCACATAACTATGAAAGTAAGACCTTTCTTTTTTTTTTAATTTTTATTTTTAAAATTAAATTCAGTGTTTCTCTCTGCTGTCCACAAAACAACATCATTTTTTCCCTTTTACAGTTATTACGCAACACAACCAAATGTTAGTTTTCTAACATCAACTTTATGCCATCCACAAGCATAAATGTTATTAAAAAGTCTATAAAAATTAATCGGAAAACAAACATCAACCTAGTTACAGACTAACCTTACATATAAAACCAGGTGTTCACACATACATCTGTAATGCCCATGATTCCTTTCTGATTCTTTTCTCACATAAGGTGAATGCCTTGCTATAAAATTATCCACATTATAAAAATCATTCCCATCTTGTTTAGTCTGAATTTTTGTTCCAGCTCTCAATGAATATGCCATGTGATTTGTGTTTAAAAACAAATAAACAGAAAAAGTTCTCAACTTAGAGAAAAACCTGCCTTTGTGCTCTGTAGCTAGAAAATGGAAGGATTTACATACTAAAATGCCTTCATGTGCTCAGATCGTGTAAATTCCTCAAAACCATTTCCCAGGAATAGAAGATATGTAAATTGCTTCTATTGCAATAGGAAAGTGTAACATCTACACCAGAAATCAGTCTTTGTCCCAGCATAAGAAATCAGAAATACTTTTCTAAAATAGAAAGAGTTCTCTATCTTCTTCTGGTCTTTTGGCTAGCTGAAATTTTTGTTCACTTCTTGTTTTCCCCCATCTCTTTCTCCTTCCCTCAAAAAAAGTAAATTTCTAGATTTTTGGCATATAATGTGTTGTTTTTATTAAGCTTTTCACTTCATTTCTTATGCATCTATTGTTACTTAACAGCTTAAATTTATATAATGTGATTTGTATCAGCAATATAATAAATAATATTTATGTATAATAATTACCGTACATAAACAATGTTATAATCTGGTCATATTTGGATTTCACAACATCAGAACATGTTAAGCAGAATCAAAATACATTAGTCTCCATTGTCTGTGGATATACATTCAAATAAAATGCAATGATAAAAATTGATATTTGAACACTGAATAGTGGTCTGGTATAAAATAATATGTGCTGACTCTTTTTGAGGCAAATATTATCTTAAGCTTTCATTCAAAAAAGCTTTTGAACTTGCTGCTGGAAAGATGATTATCTGTTACTGACATCCTGTAGAAGTAGCATTTCTCAGCTTCCTTGGCCACAAACTCATTGGGCTGACATTAGACAACAGGAACTACAAATGCAAGCAGGGTCAAAACACTTAACCAGATAGAGATGTGGTAGATGGAAGGTAGCTATCTTAACTGGAAAAAGGGACCATGTTTCAGAATGAAAGTGGGTTAGTCTGAGATTTTAAGCAAGATAAGCAATTAGGAGAACTGTATCTGTAGCTATCATGGTTTCAGGTATACTGTCGGTTACAGGTCCCTTAGTGAGAAAACACAACATTGTGAAAAGTAGTAGGGTGATAATGGAAGTGAATTTTGTACACCAAAAAGATCATCAACTTGCTTTGAAAACAAAGCTTGTCTCATATGGACTTCAACAAGGTGGACTAGGTCTCATGTATTCTTATTACAAATAAAAAAAGAATAAGCCTTTAAAAAAATGAAATAACAAAACTTGAAAAAATCACGAGCTGGCTGAATATTTCTATGTACTTAATTTTTTGGTTCACCAGGGTGCTTACTTTGGAAAGAGAAAAAAAATACATTAAAAACATTTACATGTAAGTTTTTTTTTTTCTATCTGTAAAGGCAGATTTAAAAAAAAAATACTAAAAATGTTATGTGACAAGAAGAATCAGAAATTTATTTATATGCCTGGCTGTGCCTGAGATACACAAGCAATACTTGTCATATGGCACTTTTAAAAAACATTGCTACATATAATCATGCAAAAAATACTGCTGATGGAAAAGTCACAAAGAAATCAGTCTTTCCCATTCCAGTTCTGCTTAAATGAACCATTCTTTTCAGACACTGGATGTATTAGTACATGCTTTTGTTTGCTATGCTTTCTGAGCTCCCTTCACCCCACCCAACATGGTGATTTCTGCTAAGTTTAAGTGGATTCTGGATGTGAAAGGCTGCATCCAGCTGCACCGTTGCCCCAGTGTTCACAGAGCTCTGCCAGCAGCCTGCATTCAGCCACATCAACCTAGAAAGCTGAGATTAAGAGAGGCATTCCAGTGAAGCACCCAAAGACTGAGCCAATTCATTGCATATATTTTCCCTCCTTCTGACAGGAACTTTTTGGAGCACCTTCAATACAGCTCCAAGAAAGGACCAAAACTGTGAATTTCCATTCAGAATGGAATACAGTTATATACAAGCCAGTGATGTGCCTTCTTCCACGATATTGATTATTTAGCCTTGATCACATCTTTTCAGCAGAATTTCAGGATGCTCAGAGAAGAGTGAAAAGAATGATGACAAAATGGGGGAAAAAAATATATATCAAGAGAGACAGAAAAGTCTGGGGTGTTTTTGGAGTTGGAGAAGGCATAAATCAGATAAAGACTTCTTGTCAGTTATAGTAGGATTATAAACTGTTTGAAGCAAGTACAATCTTTTTGGTCTAAGTTTAGATATCTGGCACAATGATCTGTCTCTGGGTTTCCTGACAATTTACTAGTAATACCAACAAATGATACACAGAAGACAGAACTACGTGTTCCATTTTCCTGCCTGTTAACACTTTGGAAGTTTAACGAGAAATTCACAAGGAATTGTGAATTCAGAAATGTCAGAAGATGGTACCTCTTAATGTATCTGTAGAACATTTTGTCACATCATATTTTTAAAGTCAGGTAGTTAACTGGACTCAAAGACAACTGGATGTTTGTAAGAACAATAATGGTATCAAGGGTTATGCTATCAAAAGCTTCCAAAACGGAGACCTAGCATCACCTTTCATGGAATAGTTGTCATTTAATTAGGAAGAATTCTGGACCTATAAAGAAGGGACGGATATTGGGAAAAGTATCCATTTATGCTGGAATTCTTGAACTTTCTCCTGGGTTAGTACTGAAGAAGTCAAAGTGTACAAAAAAATACACTGTGCATTTGAATCAAATTTGGAGATTTATTCCACCAGTAGGAATATAAATGGCAGCAATATTCTTGCTCATATTATTTCTTAGGAAAAAGCGGTCAATAACACATGAACACATGATATTTCAAATTAGGTAAAAAAAAAAAGGTACCTTTTAAAAAGGTACTTTCAATTACTTTCAAAAAGGTAAGAAAACACACCCTGATGGCAAGAAGTTTGTCTAAATGCTAAATTGTGTGTATCTTCAAAAAAAAAAAAAAAAAAAAAAAAAAAAAAAACACACAACAACCATATAAATTCTCTCACTGCAAGTGCTTTAAGAAGAATAGTAATAATTTCTAAACATTGAATGATACCGGTGTAGCATTTCATTTCATATTCTCATTTCATAAAATGTATGTAAATTAATATCCTACATGTACATCCCAACTGTCCAAAGATAATCTTTGGTTTGTCAGGGAAGTATCTAATCTATCTTCTGTTCTAGATTTTTTTTTTTTTTTAATTTGTATCTCTATTGGTCTTCCAAACTATTCTAATTATCTTGAGTTTTGTCTATTAAAATAACAAGCAAAAAGTCCATATCGATTAATGACTCACAGAACATAAAACTAGAGATTAAACATAAAAATACTTGCATCCTTTTCACATGATATTTTTTTCAGTACCTCAGCTTGTCTGAGTTATTGGGTGTTTTCAACCCTTTGAAAATAGAAAATAGAGTTGCAACTTGAGTTGACTACTAGACTTTACATTATAACCAGAGTGCAAAAAAGAATTCATCTCTGTGGACACCTTAATTTATTTTTTCATAGGATTATAGTAGATAGTAATGAAAATAAACTCTTCTTTCTTAATTTTTTTACTTGAATGAATCACTTTTAATAAGAGTTCAACTTTTAGAAAGTAGGAAAACTGTGTTAGGGTTTGCAATGGCAGTATTTAATTTTTTTTTTTTAAAGAACAGGAGTTACAAGTATTTTAATTTTACTTTCCAGTTTATATTTAGGATTTCTCTATATTCTAATTATAAATTGTTGCTATCTTTGGAATGTGTTGGCATTTTGTTAGAATAACAGCACTGGGCTGTCTTTAATCTTCTTTTTTCTGTACTAGACTATTTTCTTTGACAGCTTCTGGCAATAGAGAAAAAAAAAAAAAAAGCAGTAACAAATACAGAGACACATGAAAAGGGTTTTAAGAGATCCAGACAATTAATTTTGCTCAAAGACTTGCTCAAACTAGCTCCATAGGTCATGAAAAGAGGAATGACCAAGCAGAAAGTGTTTCTAGGACCAGCAGGGAACATACCCCACAATCTGACAGTACACACTAACCTCTAAAATCCTTAGCTCAGCCGCCCAGGACAACTGCTAACAGTGATAACAGTTGTCAGCATTTTTAAACATATGGAAATATTTATGTGCTAGGCATATTCAAAAACAGGTGAATAACGGGAAAACCTTTTGGGGGAAGGAAGAGTAAGTGATTTCTGACTAAGATTATGGTAAATTGCTGTTTGCTTCTCTTTCTCCCAAAGCAATGAGGAATTAAAGAGAAAAAAAGTAGGTGGGATTCCTGTTTGTGCTAAACAGGTTAAATGTGATTTGAAATGCATATAATCATAAAGAATACTTGCACATCAATTTATCCTACTGATTACATAAGTCATAATACAGAATCATATATCATCTCACTTTGTGGATGGCCTGGAGCATTCATTTTATCATGCCATTAACTAGGTGTATAGTCCAGATTAATATTACCTGTTCAGAAATAATCTGTAAAATGTAGCTGAAATGACACAACAGACACAACTGTCTGTAATTAATCACCTAATTAATTCTTTGCCTTCAGCTAAAACTACAAACTACTTTTGATCAACCGTTCTTTAGGAGTATGCATTTAACACAACAGCCTAACAACATACTGTTGTGTTCAGGCAGTACAGTACTGCAAGTCTAAATTGTCACATCCTCTTCTGTATGTTTTGCAGTCACATTCTTAAATGAAAATCAATAAATGCACCAAACAACTGAATGTGTGTGCCTATGTGCTAGTGATAATAATTAGACATTAACCTCCTTTCCCTGTATTACCAAAGGGACAAGAAAACAAGCAACAAAAAGAGATATTCTTTGTCAGTCTCCTCTCTCTCTCTTTCTCAAATAAAGCAGCACAACTCTGGCAAATTCCACAGCAGAACTGCATCTAGGCACATGTAGAGGAAGGGAGAATTTGGTTTAGTAAGTATCTTTGTCGTAAGTATTTTAATGAACACCTGCAGTAACACGTTCCATCTTCCCTGCAGAAAATCATCACAGCACTCAGGAAAACAGAGGCCTCAGGTTATTTTTCTTGTTAAAAAAATGACGCTCCGCAGCATGAGAATCTCATAGTCCCAGTCTAGTCTGTTACTCCAAATAGACATGGCAGACCAGAGTCTTTTTTTTTTTTTGCCTTCAGCTCCCAGAATACCTTTGTACCTCTACAATTATCACCTCAAAATCCCACAGTCTGAGTGTTATATATGTTCTTTTTCAATACCTCTTATGTAGACTACAGTTATACACTTTCTGTTTTCATGAGGATGCAATAAGCTTTTTCCAGTGCTGTGTGTATTTGGGACATATCATCTTAACCATCCATTCCTCAGGAAGGTTGCTTTTTTAAAATAAGAAAAGACCTGCAGTTTTACTTTCTGAATTGCCCTTAGTAGTTCCTGGAAAATTTTACTGCTGTGGTACAAGCCCTAGCTCATCACAGCACCTAAACATGTGCTCTACGCATATGATATAGCCATTCAAATCAAGCTTATTTTCTGCTCACAGAAAAATCTCAACAGTTTAAAATAATCCTGTAAGTTTAAACTGTGCTGTAGCTTTATTTTGTTATGTTATTTGAGCCTTATCTACTTAATGCATAAAAGATTTATTTCCTGTCAAAGAAACTCCATGCTACAGCAAATTCTAAGGAGCCTATTGCTGCTTAATGTTCACAAGTTTCTCCACTGTATATTGCGGATAGAGCATGCCAGCGAATGATAATAAGTAAAAAAAAAAAAATCTCAAAACAAAACAAAAACAAAACAAGCTGTTCTTCCGTCCAACTGTGTCTGCAGCTAGCAAAAATACACTAGTGATAAAAGGTTAATGTTTTGTAACGTTTTGTTATAGACTGTTTAAAGTATGATTAAAGTTTGCCACTGTGGGTTTCATAACATATAGGCAGAGGTTTTAAAGAACAGTTAGAAAACTATACAGTTTAATTCTTAGTTTCAAGGCATGTGCAAAGTTTAGAAGCTTGCTTGATATAATAGAGTCATTTAGAAACTTGGATATACAGTATCATACAGAAACTAAAACATGAGACCAATTTCTGAGAAGTATCATTCTTGGGAATATGACAGCATAGATGAACTTAGTGTTAACACACTGGCATTTGTAAGAAATAAAGATGAATAATCAGATAAACGTAGTGGTAATTTATGGCTTTTATAATTGCAACCAATTGTACTTCACTATCTGTAGACAAAGATTTGAAAAAACTGATTTCACAAAGAAATAAACATAAATGTAAAATACCAATCCATAAGTTTCTCTTGGTATTTTTCAGTTCCTGTCTTAGATTTCAATTGGTTTGTTCTTTATATGAATATGGTGAACATTTTGATGTATTAATTCATGAAGGACAAAAAATGATGCCCATGTCACAATATCCTGTACATTGAGTGTCTTGTTGCCTTACTCCTCACTCCATTGTTAGAATAACAAATAATTAAAATATTTTAAGTGAATATAACATCCACAACTGATAGAAAACAATCATTTTAATTGTGTGTGCTCAGGTATTAACACCCTTGCTAATAGCGATATTTGTAGGACATGTTTTTCTGGAAAAAAAAAAAAAATCTGGCCATATTTTTTTTCTGGTATATTTTTCTGTCCCCAGAAATACCCTTTTTTCTTTTTTTTTCTTTTTTTTCTTTTTTATTTTTTTTTAAAGAAAGGACAGACTATCTGGATTTCTTGAAATACAGAATTCTTTTCTTCAACCTTCTTGTAATGAATTATGGTAACACAGTGAGGGATTGTGAGTACTCCTGTATTACGTAAAAGAGGCAGAGAACAAGCTTAAGCCTGAAATCCTTGCCTCACACCACTTAGCTGTTGGTTTACTCCCTGTCTGATTTGGGTTGCTCAAAAAAAAAAACCCTCTCTCCAAGACAATAGCTGGGCCTGGTCTGGGGATGGCTAGCTCCAGTTCTGTTTGAGATGAAATTTTAGCAACTATGGTTTTGTTTCACCTTCCAAGTCCTCCAAAACTTATGCCAGCAGGGTGTGCATCTTCAAAAGCCTCCTCATATCCTCATGCCAAACCCTTGTTTCATACAGTAAAACCAATGAATTATAATACACCCCTCACATTATGTTGGATTCCTTGAGCTGGAAAATAATAATAATAATAATAATAATAATAATAAAAGTTCATGTCTCAGGGATACTATATGGAGTCAGAGAAGTTGCAGAGCCAAATGGTTTACAGTATGGATACAGCAAGTCTGATCAAAGAGAGATTATTCCTAAGCAATATGGACATGAACCCCTCTATGGTCTCTAGCTTGAAGGGCATGGTTATTTTGAAATCCGTGCAAAGCCAGATATCTTAAAGTCATGCACAGTGAATATTATTCTTAAAGCATTGTCCAATAAGAAACAAATAAATGATAGGTTTTTAAAAAAGGCAGTTGTAATGGTTAATGTAACACATGGAAAATCAGTGTCCCAGTATGGTAGGACAGGATAAAGCCTCACAGTTGGCTTCAATTTCTTTTGGACCCCTTTCTGTGCAGCAAAGCCAGAAAGGCTGTTATAATCTACTCACTGTCACCAAAATTACCATTCTTTTCTAAAGCAATAATAGTAACATGATAATAACTCTTATTGTGGAGATACAGGAGCGACATTAGAGGATAGATTATTTTCCAGCATCTGCAACTCTTATTTATCACAATTTTATAAGAGAAGATGCTTGAACTTCAATTAAAAGGATAACGCAAAACAAATCATAGAGTAGAATATGTGCTTTTGAGCTTTGTTTTCATTATTTTAAATGTGTCTACATGTGTGACAGCTCCATATTTGAAGTGGACACATGGATTGTAATCCCCTCTTTCCTGCTTTGGATATGTTATTGGCTCTTTTCCCTCTAAGCTAGAGTTCTGTACTTGAGACAAAAATCTGATGTTTCCAGAGTGCTTAGCACAAGTAGAGCAATATGTACATTTTCTTCTAGTGTTGTTAGTTTAGATAGCAGGTCATGGAAGACATGATATCATAGCTTTTATCCAGCGCCACAGAAGCCCAACAAAATCCTGGATTCCGTGATTTGGCTGATCATTCTGTGTCAAGCTATTATTATTCAGTCCTAATGATAGTCCCAGGTATGGTGGTTTAACACTAATAGGCAGGTAACCTCCACCACAGTTCTCTCTCTCTCCCCCTCCTCAGAAGGACAGAGGGCAAAAACATTGTGAAAAAAGCTCATGGATTGAGATAAGGACAGGGAGACCACACAGTAGTTACCATCATGTGCATAACTGACTCAGCATAAGCGAGAGTAATGTAATTTATTGCCTATTACTAACAGAGTAGAGCAGTGACAACTAAAAGCAAACTAAAAACACCTTTCCCCCATCCACCTTCTTCTACCTACTTCCCCTGAGCAGTGCAGGGGAATGGGAAATGGGAGTTGTGGTCAGTCCATAACACTTTGTCTCTGCTGCTCCATCATCACTCTCTTCCCCTGCTCCAGCATGGGATCCCTTCCACAGGATGCAGTCCTTCCCAAACTGAACCTACGTGGGCTTCCCACAGACCACAGTTCTTCAAGAGCTGCTCCAATACAGGTCCATGGTCCATACCATGGGGTCCATCCGTCAGGAATGGACTGCTCCAGCATGGGTCCCCCACAGGCAGCATCTCCTGCCACTGTGGGCTTCTCTCCATGGGCTGCAATTCCAGCCTGGTGTCTGCTCCTGTGAGAGTTCTCTGTGGGCTGTACCTCCTTCAGCCCACACCCACCTGCTCTAGTGTGTAGTTCTTCATGGGCTGCAGCATGGAGATCTGCTCCGACGTGGCACATCTTGGCTGCAGGGGGACAGCCTGCTCCACCATGGTCCTCTCCACGGGCCGCAGGGGAACTTCTGCTCCAGTGCCAGGAGCACCTCCTCTCCTTCTTCACTGAACTTGGTGTCTGTGGGATTGTTTCTACCTACATTTTCTCACTTCTCTCTCCCAGCTGCTCTTGCAGAGCAGATTTGTTCCCTTTCTCAAATACTCTCTCACAGAGGCGCAACCAGCATCACTCATTGGCTCAGGTCTGGCCATTGGTGGGTCCCTTTTGAAGCTGGCTGGAACTAGCTCTTATCTAACATGGTGCAGCTTCTGTTTTCTTCACTCAGAGGCCACCCCTGCAGCCCCCCACTACCAAAACCTTGCTACGTAAACCCAATACATTGGGTCAGTGATCATGGGGGCCATTCATCCATTTGTCCCTTCAAGAACATGGTTATAGGGCCTATATCTATTGAGATTACGTATGAAACAAGAATATAGAACATAGGATATAGAACAGAGTGTGGTGGTTTTAACCAGCTAAAGAGCCTACCTCAACCACAACCGCTCGCTCACTCCCCCTCCTCAAAGAAACAGGGGGAGAAAATATGATGGACAAGGGCTTAAGGGTTGAGATAAGGACAAGCAAGTTACTCACTGATTACCATCACGGGCAAAACAGACTCAACATAGGGAGATTAATATAATTTATTACTATCGCTAGCAGACTAGAGCAGTGAGAAACTAAAAGCAAACTACAAAC
>VXAL01000120.1:88450-105831 GCA_013399475.1 Chauna torquata
CTCCTCTCCTCTCCTCTCCTCTCTCTTTTTGAAAAAGGAAGACTCTTTTAAAAGTGTTTTGTAGCATTTGGAGAAATAGAGATTGAAATACGATAAAAAGTTAACATGATCAGATACTGAGAAAAAACAATAAGTAATGCACTTAATTAAATTTTAAATTTTGTAGAACACTGCAAAATGAATTGTTTAAAAATTTTTTTCATCATATAAATTGTTATATTTGATGAGATTTTATTGAACAATGAAGGCTTAATGCTTTGCATGAAATATAGTTTTTATAATTCACCATTAGCGTCTCTAATATGTATTACTTTCATTTTTGCTTACAAATTCATTATGATCAATCAGCTGCATTATGAACCATAACATTTATTTAAGCCTGAGAATACACAGATAATGAAGCAGAGTTGTTTTATTAATAATGACCATAAGTTTGACAAAATACAATAAAATATCTTATTAGCAGAATGATACCTTACATTTTTCATGCTATTTTTTCAAAATAAAATCATACTGCTTTTTCAAGCAGGTTAATTAGAAATAAACAAACTTGCAAGACGTTAGGAAGCCGAAACCTGTTGTTTTACACTGTCTTTGTTTAAAACCTTTCATAATTTTTTCTCAGAAATAGCCTTTTCATTAATTACTTACCTTTAATATCTTCATTTAAATGCTCAACAATCAGGATCATTAGAATTAATTTGGCATTGTCATGTTATTTTAATGACAATTCTGTCATTTATAACTAGCATCCTGCAGGCACAATGTTATCAGGGAAATATGACTCATCCACTTTATCACTTTAACCAAAGACTTTAAATGAATATAAAACTGTAGGAAGTGGCATATTGTCAATTCAAATTTATGTAATTTTTGATGAAGTATTGTCACTGAAGAACTGGTATCTTTGACTGTGTTTCAGTATGATTTTTTAATTCCTTTACAATATGTATAAAGGATGACTTTATTTTATTCATATAAGTTTGCGGGACAGATCTATGCCTTAATTCTGTATAAGTAAATGCACCTAATTCAGTTTGAGCACTATTTACCTGAAAGTGTACAGTGACCATTTTGTTTCCTTTTGTTTAAGTGCTAATAGTAAAAGACATTAACATATATTTTTGTGAGGTCAAACAAAACAAAGTGACATAGTCTCTTTAGATCTTCAGCACAACTGTCTACCACTAGATGTAACTCACTCTCAGGTACCAGGATGTGCTCGATGCCAAAAGGTAGATGCAACAGCTACTCTCCAAAAACATATATTGGTTCTTCAGAGGTCAGAAAATTCAGCAAAACAAAATCCAGTTCACTCCTTTAGACTGACTGTCCTTATTATTCACTTAGTGATATTGTAGACACTAAAGAAATTTTACTCTGAGTTCAGATTTTGGTTCAAGTTGATTTCATAAATCATAGAATCTAGAATGGCTTGGGTTGGAAGGGACCTTAAAGACCATTTAGTTCCAACCCCCTGCCATGGGCAGGGATGCCACACACTAGATCAGGTTGACCAAAGCCCCATCCAATCTGGTCTTGAACACCTCCAGGGGTGTGACATACACAACTTCCATGGGCAACCTGTTCCACTGCCTCACCGCTCTCTAAGAGAAGAACTTCCTCCTAACATCTAATCTAAATCTCCCCTCTTTTAGTTTAAAACCATTCTCCTTTGTCCTATCACTATCTGACCATGTAAAGAGTCCCTCTCCATCTTTTTTATAAGCCCCCTTTAAGTACTGAAATGCTGCAATGAGGTCTCCCTAAAACCTTCTCTTCTCTAGGCTGAACAACCCCCGCTCTCTCAGCCTGTCTTCGTAGAAGAGGAGCTCCATCCCTCTGAGCATCTTCATGGCCCTCCCCTGGACCTGTTCCAACACGTCCACATTTTTCTTGTGCTGGGGCCCCAGACCTGGATGCAGGACTCCAAGTGGGGCCTCACGAGGGCAGAGTAGAAGCAGACAATCACCTCCCTTGACCTGCTGGTCATGTCTCTGTTGATGCAGCCCAGGATGCAGTTGGCTTTCTGGGCTGCGATCCCACATTGCTGGCTCATCTCGAGCTTTTTGTCCACCTGAACACCCAAGTCCTTCTCTGCAGGGCTGTTCTCAATGAGTTCTTCTCCCAGTCTGTACTCATGTCTGGAATTGCCCTGACCAAGGTGCAGCACCTTGCACTTGGACTAGTTGAACCTCCTTAGGTTCAGATGGGCCCATGATAAATCACAGTGAAGCTGTTTCTGGTGCTTGCCCCTGCAGTTTGCATTCATTTGAGTTATTGAGATTTTTTACTTTTGTGATTTCTCCTTTTTTTTTTTTTTTTTTTTCCAGTGGTACTCATAGTAAGATTTGTATTTTCCAGGAATCAAGAGAATAATCCACAAACGATTTAAAACTATTTCTGTGTTGGAAATCCTGCATAGAAACATGTGTGCTAGTCACAGGGTGTGCTGTAAATCCAATGTGTTGAAGCACGCTGGTCTTACTGTGTATGTGCAGACCAACTGTATCACGTACGCACAGTGTACTGATGTTTGCCAGAAGCAGCAGACTCACTATGCCTATGCTGCAAAATTAATCTGTACGTGCATAGTGAACATGTCTGGAAATTTTGGACATCCCAGCTGAGGGGAACAAACTTCTCCAATTCCCAGACAGAGAAAATTTCTAGGCAGAAAAGGGAGGACATGTTTGAGGAAATCCAGATGTATTCTGGCTATAGTTAACATTGAAATGAAAAAAAAAAAAATCCTTCCAGGATCAGTGTTTAGCTATTATTTCCTTCTTTGGAAGGAAAGAGAAAACTCACTATATTTAAAAAAAAAAATGTTACAGTAATTTCTCTTCCCCACACTATTTCCCTTTTGCTGAGGAAAATTTTCTGTGTACTCTTACGCTTATTTGTCGCTGCTGTTTGCCAGTGATGTTATCTCAGCCCGTGCCTTTTTAGAGTCTTTATCAAGTGTCTTTGCCACAGTACTTTTGAAATTATTTAAAGTCATTCTTATTTGCCTACTATTTAAATGACATTTTCAAGAATAATACTTTTCTTGAAAAAAATGCTCTTTTCTTGTTCTGTTTCTTTCAGGCAAGTGTAAGGGAGGATTTTACATAATTTCAGATTATCTGTTGCAATCTGAGCTCACTGATACATTTGAAAAAACTCTCATTAACTTCAGTAGATTTCATCTTGGTTTTCTAGCTGAGGCTGCTATGCCAAGTGTCATATTCCTCCGTTCTTCTCTACCCTTTCCCCGTCTATGTCTGGTGTAGTTTAAAAAATAAAAAAATAAAAAACTGCAGATTCAATATTTCTTTCAGAGAATTAAAGGAACTAATCTGGAACGGACATTATATTTTATTCTATTTTATTGGTTATTGAAGAGTAGCCACTCAGAATACTGGGGCCTAGTGCTGTTTGACAGTTATAAAAACATTCATAACCTTATAATGATACTCCTGGTTATGTCATTTCTCACCTCAACCATCGTTTGCCATTTTGTAGTTTGCTCAGTCTATTCAAAAGCAAAAGTGCTTCCTGCTTCTGAAGTTTAGAAACTGACAAGCTACTTTTTTTCATTAGATTTGTATGAACTTACTCCTAGTTCATTTTTAGAAATAGTGGGGTTATTTGTAAAAGGATGAGGTCATATTGATTTTGTACTTGATCCAAAACTCAGTAATTTTTGAAGTCTTAGGTCTTTTTCCTCCAAAATTTTTACAAGATGGGGTTTCAAAATATATTCTAACTTCATGTGTTTCTCTCCATCCACAGATAATTCTCAGTCATAAACAGATATAAAAGACAATTTAGCCAATTAGGTTATATTTGTCAATAAGCAAATCTTTAGAGATCATCTTGTACTTAAATTAGCCAGTGTCAGCTTCAAGTAAACTATTTACCTTTTTCTCTCTGTTCCAGTAGAGCTGAAAGGATAGCATAGGAAGGTGATAAACTCTCTTTTTCTGGTGCTCATTCTTTTAGGTCTGCTGCTACTCTGTGTATTGGCATGTGTTTAGGGAAGAAACCCATCATTACCTCTTCTGATTACTCCCCAGTAACCTTTCTCTCAGATTTAACAGAGTGAAAGCTCATCATGTCAGGTTTGAGAAATTGGAAAATATCTTGTACATACTAAACTCCTCTAAAATCTACAAGCTCACAAAGCAAAAAGCAGAACTCTCTTTTTGCATATATCCAGAAAAGAAGAGGCATATTTCCTTACACCTAACGGAGATACTAAAACGTACCTTCCATCTTCTATCTTATCCTTACGCTAGAGTGGCTCAATAGACTTTTCCATCCACTCTTTTAATTTGTTTTGTGACTAATTCTTATTGTCTATTGACACTGCAGCGGATGTCATTTAACATTCTTTAATATATTTTTTATGCGTGTAATTTTAGGTTTGAAAAACTGAAAAATTGAAAAATAGAAAAATATATTTTTGTATGCAACCAGAAACAGACAACAAACATGCATGTGTACAGTGAGTATTTTCTCAGTAGATTTGCATTATTCCTACAGCTACGATGACTCTTGCTATTACAAAATATTTTCATATTGCTAACTTGGGACATTTTGATTTCAAGAAGAGTTTTCCACTATTTAAATACCCACTTCATTTATATGTATGTATTTTTTTAACTTTTCCATCTTTATGTCTTCAGTATTCCAAGATCAAACTGCTGATATAAAAACACTTGTGTTAGAAAACATTAGACAGACCAACTGAAGTCTCTCTTGAATAAATCTCATAACTGAGTCTGTATTTTCTATTCATATATAACATCTCTAGATGTCTACAGGGACATCTTAGTACATATTATGCAGATGACCCAGTTATTTATGGAATGGGATCACTTATTCCCCAGGTGGTTGTAAAACTACAATCTTACTTTGACGAGATACAAATTGGTTTAGAGAAAACAAATTATTCCAAAGTCTTTAGAAACTGAAGTGATGTTGTTGGAGCATAGTAACATGATAACTAAATCTAGGAAATGATGATTTAATCATTCAAGACCAGAAAAACTTGTTTTGAATAATACTTGCTGACTTCAAGTCACGATCTTTTTGGTATTACCCTGGATGAAATTTAACCTCTGAATAAGAAAGTCCACCAACAGAAGAGAGATTGATATGTTTTGTTTTTTTTGTTTTTTTTTTTTTTTTAATTAAATTTAGTGTTAAGAAATATAATGCTCCAGCAATTAAAGACTTTCTCTAATAAAGAAAGCAGGACTATCATTGATTATCTGGGGGACAGAAGAGAGCCAACAATATACTCCAGAGAATTACCACAAGCATAACCACTTGACACGCATATGTGGAATGAGTAACATTCATTTCTTTACTGGTAAGATACCTGTTAAGCAACACGAATGAATCCATTTAGTAACACAGACCTTTTTTTTTCTTTCCCTCACTGCTTTAAGTCTGTAGTCCAGACTCCTAATCAAAGCACACTTTCCTGGTTTTGGCTGGGATGGAGTTAATTTTCTTCATTGTTACTTCAACGGTTTTGGATTTGTGATGAAAACAGTGCTGACAGTACACCAATGTTTTAGTTGTTGCTGAGCAGTGCTTGCACAGAGTGGAGGACTTTTCAGCTTCTCATACTACCCTGCCAGCATATGGGGGCTGGGTGTGCACAAGAAGCTAGGAGGGTACACAGCCAGGACAGATGACCCAAACTGACCAGAGATATTCCATACCATGTGATGTAATACTTAGCAATAATAGCTGGGGGAAAGAAGAAGGAAGGGGTTGGGGGTGGGGAGGAAGCGGCATTCAGACTGATGGTGTTTGTCTTTCCCATAAACTGTTATGCATGGTGAGCCCTGCTTTCCTGGAAGTGGCTGAACATCTGCCTGCTGATGGGAAATAGCAAATGAATTCCTTGTTTTCCGTTGTTACACGTGCAGTTTTTGCTTTACCTATTAACCTGTCTGTATCTCAACCCACGAGTTCTCACACTTGTGCCTTTCAGATTCTATCCCCCATCCCACTGTAGGGGAGAAAACAAGCGGCTGTGTGGTGCTGAGCTGCCTGCTGGGGTTAAACCACAACACAGAGTCAGCTCTGAGATCACACTAAGTTGCACAAGGTGTTGTCTAGCTGGGTCTTGAAAAGCTGGCTCCAAGGATGAAGCTGGACAAGCCTCTGTGGGCAATACATTCCCACTTTACTGTCCTCGTTTCTCTCTATCTCCAATAAAAAATTATCTTGTTTCAATTTATGCTCATTTTCTCTTCTCTCACCATGCACCTAAGCCCTAATTCCCCAGCCTCCCCTCATGGGGCAACCACTCACTCCAGCCCCAAACTTGGTGGCCTCTGCTGGACTCACTGAAGTTTGTCCTGTCCTTCCAAAGCTGGATGGACACAGTATTCTAGATGTGGTCTGTCACTGCCCTAAAACTACTTGATGGGGCTCTGCTGGCTCATGTCCAGCTTTGCAGTCTGGCAAGGCCATCAGGGCCTGTTCCACTGTCGCTCCATCCCAGCCTGTAATATTCCAAGGGGTTATTACTTCTCAGGTATGGTATTTTCGTTTGTCCTTGAGTAAGAAATGTAGGAGAGTTATATGAGAAGTAACAGCAACAATTTGCAGTGGTGATAGTGTATTTCAAATCCATCAATCATCCTTTTACCTATTTTGGAAACATCGTGCAATGTTAGGAATACTATACCAGCAACAGTTAAGACTCAGAATTTCTCCCCCCCCGCCACCTCAAACTGTTGATGCTAAGCCATCCATAAATAATAAAGTCCACTGCCTTGCCTGCCATTCAGAACTCTTAATTAATTTATTGAAGTATTAAATCAAAGTAAAAAGACCATAATAGACCTTATTCTTTTACATCCTGTTTTTTCCCCTAACCTCTTGCTTTGCTGTTCAAAAATTCACACTCCAAAAAGTCCATAATGATTTCAGCCCTAGAGGAATAAGAGAAAAATGTCTCCAATTAATGTTCTTTTAAATGTGTACATGTAAATTTAACGGATTTTTAAAATGTTTTTGAATTCATTCTCGATGACATGTAGCTACAGAGATTATTCATACATGAGATCATACAGAGATCATACAGGGTTCATTCATCTAAATAGGAAAATTGGATTTCAACTAGTAGATTTTTTTTAAATTATTATTTGATAACAGTTAAATTCTTTATCACAGTCTTATAAGTACAGAGATTATATCCACTGAGCTTTATATGGTGCCAGACCACCCAATAGTTTTCTGTAATAACTCCTATAGATATGGTCCAATACAATAAAAGTCAGGTTTCAGTACTTGGTCAGAGTGCAGAGTGTGTAGGGCAACGTTGTGTTATCAAGAACATTATAACTTTAAGAACAAATACTCTCCTTTTGTCTACAAAATAATTTAGGTACTGTTGGATCTCAGTTGCTTTATTTCCCATCACATTAAGCTAAGACACATACAGTTTCAATTTTATGGCTAGTATTTAAGCATTTTGTTTTGAGCAGCTAAGTAACTACTATCACTTTTTGGTTTTGTTTCAGTGACAATGACATATGAACACAGAGTTAAAACTTATGCTTTGTTAGCAGATTAGTCAGGATAGCTAGCTTTATAACACCAATGTTTTGCAAGCTTCCCAAAACTATGATTTTAAAAACTTTTAAAGACTTGAAGGAGAAGATACTATAACCTTTTGAATTTTCTTTTGTTTTGTTCAAGGAAAACAAGCCTTTGCCATATTTCCTCAGGGAGAAGAAAGTAGGGAGATGAAAATGGGCCTTCTTGGAGTCCATTTTACTTTGTCTAGTCAATAACATACATAACGACTACAACCCCTTTCCAAAAAGAGGTTGCAGTAGGAAGGAAGTATGACTTATTCGAATAATCTATGTTTCACACACAATAAGACCAGGAGAATTAGAAGTAGAGCCCAACGTCTCAGAAGACAGCCATGTTTTAATGGTCTGTTCAGCAATTCCCTAGAAGCTATCTAAGAGGCATCACTGTGGGCTAGCAGTGGTGAACATCTCTTTACTTGCAAACTGTGAGCTAAGCTAACTAAAACTCAAGGTCAGAGGATATTATAAATATATGCTGGAGTTATTTTTGGCTGTATGGATGCAGCTGATTATGACAGGAATAGGAAATTTCAAAAATCTATAGCACAGTGTGGGTTCTTACTACAATTTCTTATCTGTGCACGAGCTAAAGAAACAAGCCATCTGGAAACTCAAAGAGTGAATCCAGCTAGCTAGAAGAAGCCACTGGGTTTCTGTTTGCTGATAAGAGAAAAGCATTTGTATTTTTGACTGAAAAATGATGCAGCTTTCTTTGCATGCTTTTAAGAAATTCATGAGAGATGTGATGCATTTGAGGCCATATTATCAGTTAAATAAGTTCTGAAAGATCGAAGGAGAAAGCATGGTCTTAGGTATGTGCACTGAAATAAAGAAGTATAAATGCTATACCACACTATATTGTAAAGCTTAAATTATTGTCTAACGTTTAATTTCATGAAGTTAAATAGAAATATTACTGCATTCCTGAAATGCTGGTTAGGAAGGAAGGAGGGGAAGAAAAAAAAAAAAGACGCCAAAAGAATCCATTAAAAAGAATTAATACTCTTTTATAGAAGGATTTGTTTAAGGTTACTTCAAGAGACAGTAGAAATACTCCATACTATACTATATATATATATTTAGTAAACGTCTATGTGCTGCTCTGTGTGCTGGTCACGTTATATTGCTAATACCCCTTTTTTTGGTGAAGGACTTTGGCAGACGTAACAACTATGGACTTATATTCTTAGAAAGTCTTTTGAGGATAATTTTTTTTCTTTCAAATTTTCTTTCTTTCTTTTGCTGAATTTAAATGACTATACAAAGCACTTTAGTTTCATCATCCTGTAACTAGCAGCAATAATATGGGGCTGTTATGGACATGAGTATATTCACAATGAAATTTGTTCCAATATAAGTATTTTGACTAATGTCAGGACTTGACCTTGAGTCTCCTGAGTCTGGGGTCTGTTCTTGACTCAGGGCCACATCTTTGTAAAAGAAAATATTGTCTAGACTGTAAGCAGTGGAAAATTCTTCAGTTTTCCAGTTAACTTTGTCTAGAAGAAAAAATCGCTGATAATTACTTAAGGTCCTTGGCACTGCTAGCCAAAGTAATTTATTTTTTATTAAAGTCTTCCATGTCTCTTAGAGAAATAAAGTTTACCAATGATTTATTTATTTAAAATATTATTTTGGGATACAGACTTTCCTTGTTTGGCTGTGCCTTATATAACATCTAAGGAATAAACAGCATATTGTGAAACCTGTAGTTTCAGGGTTGAAAATAGGTTTATAAGACAAAACAAAACAAAACAACAGCAACAACAACAAAACCAGAAAAAGGAACATGTAGACCAAGAAGAAAAATCAAGAAAAGTCAATCAACTGGACAAAGTGGTGTTAAGGTTCATAGATATCCAGAGAAGTGATGCTAGGACAGCTAGCAAGGAAGAGGCTAGGACAAGCAAGGTATCAGAAATTCCTGCCTGAAGGAACAAGCCGTTGTATTTAATAGCTTTTTGTTAAGTGCTCAATAATTTCTTACGATGGAATGTTCTTTATTGGTAATGTTTTCTAAAAGTCGTATTTAACGTACTCTTCGTATTTAGGGATGTGATTTAAGGAAAAACAAACAAACTTTAATTTAATTTAAAAATGATAACTATACAGTAGAATTAAATACAGACAAATATGGAGAACTGAAATTCCTGTCTGCCCTTAATAATCAGTGACTGGAGGGATATGAGGAATACACTGTGTGAAAAATCTCTGGTGGTTGTTGTTTCTCTAATGATCAACAAATGTCTTTCCATTCTTTCTGCACTATTTGGAAAAGTTTTCAGGTTTCTCAATCTGTATAAAATGTTGAAATTCATGCCCATAGTATAAAACATTTAGAAGCTTATTACATTATTTATATTTGTACTTATGAATCACTAAACACAGCTGCCAGGAAAAAAAAAAAAAAAAATCATTGAGAAAGACAGTCACTTTCAGTAAATTATCAATTGATCTACTTTTTCTCACTAGTGGATATAGTAGCTTGATCCCTTGGGAGAAAAATAACTTAAAACTATTCTTTTAGAAATAAAAGAAAACAAAACTTGGCTCCCAGGATAGGCATGAATGCAATCCTCATTATATGAATTGCTTATCCTGCAGAGGGAGTGATCAAAATGTGTTCAGTTTACTAATTTTCATGTTCTTTTTAGTTATCTAAGAGACCACGCAGCAACCATTAATATTGACATTGCTGAGATCAATTTGAAGTCGTCTACAATTAAAAACAAACAAAAAAAACAAACAACAACAACAAAAACCCACAGAAATATTGGGAAAAGTTGGTAGAATAAGAAGAGTAAGATAAAGAAGTCAATGTTCTGCAGTCTGCCTAAAACAGTACATTTTAAGGGATTTTGTTTTCTTATAATGAACAGTATAAAGAAGGGAAGAGAATGGGTATAGAATACTGTTGTGATGAAAATGGACTAAGATTGTTTTAGGTCTTTTAAAGATTTAGCTATTTGCTTATAAATAGAATTAAATAAATCTGCCTTTGTTATTCAGAATGACGATTTTGAATAATGTTCAAAGCCACTAAGACAAGTTAAGAATTTATATTGGTTCTTCTTTTCAGATTTTTATTGAAATATGTTAAGAACTGCTGAAGTTTTGGAAGTAATTGCTATTAAAAGTGCATACATGGAGAGAATGCGTTGATTGGGTCATTAGATATATTTATAAAAGATGTTTGCTGATTGTTGATCTCTCATCTATTACCTCAGCTGGAAAGCTGACATCATCACCCTCCTGACAAAGACACATCCTGTCTTTTGTAATTTTGGAAGAACATCTGATCTGCAATTAACTTATCTGATTTTGCAGAATCAAGAGTTGTTCAATGATGGAACTTTCTACCATGACCTAAGGCTGCAAGATTACCCACTGTGAAAGAATTACAGATGCTGACTATCCAGCACAGTTGGAATTGCTTAACTGGTTCCAAAGTTATATACATTTTGAATACTATACCTCCTAGCTGCCTCTTTGAGACACACCGTGTTCAGGGAAATTCAACTCTTAATTCACCTTACTCACACTTAAAGTAGAAAGGGAAATTCAGCTTTTATTTATATTGTCAGAATTAGCATTTGCTATTTGCTAGCTTACTCCAAAAATTTTTCAGCAAATTAATACTGAATTATATTTTACCATTTCAGGATAGGGCAAAGTATATTATTATGTGAAAGCTTAGATGTCCCTTCCATCTAATTGCTCAGCTCCCTGTCCCCCTCTCACTACTTTCATTTACAAACTTTCTAACAAACATAAAACTGGTGGCTCAGGAAAAGAATCGGAGAAAAACAGACAACACAGACAAGAACAAGGTTTAGAAGCAAGATGCAGACAACACTCTCCTGAGAGGTGTTAGATTTAAAATTTGAATTCTCTGGGCTTTATAGGATTCTAAACACCAGACTGGTCTTTTAAAACTCCTCTGTTTTTTTCCATTCTAAAAGTCATTAACTTATGTACTATTTGAGAATCCCAGTCTAGTCCTTGTGAATTTTTCCTCAGGTCAAGCCTCCCTCCTTATCCCTCTTTAAGAAAGTCGAGAGGAACACTTAGGAAGAGATTAAGATGCCTGAACTATGGCTCCTGGTGTCAACTTAGGTGGCAGTCTGGCCAATGTGACACGGAACTCTTCTGGAGCAGCAATTAGAGTACTGGCAGGATACTGCAGAGCATCAGAAATATCATGAGATGCCTACAACTGGGCACATTAATCCTATATCAGAGTTCATATATGTGTAATAAACTGGAGAGGGATGAAGACTTTGCATGACTAGAAATGATTTATGAGATAGTGTTTTGACTTGGCTAAATGGAAAGATTCATTAAATTAAATTAGTAGTTAAAAACTAATTTTCAGAGCCAGAATCCTACAAATAGATTTGGTAGATTCTTTACCTACCCAGAATTGCTTGTTTCTGAATATATATGTGTCAATTTGGTACCAGATACATTTACATCTCGGATTCATACTGTGCAGAAGCAAAGACCACAGGTTCATTTGACATGGTTCTTTGTGATTCTGGAAGTACACATCCATATTATGTTTTCACAGGCAATTAAGTTAATGATAGTTGATGGTTCTAGGCATAAATTGCACACATATAGAGTGCTAAGTGTTGGAGGACTTGCTTTCAAGTTGAAAGGAGTGATCTACAGACGGTTCTCTGTTGGACATCTTCAAACTTTGTTCCACCAGGAAGGAAACTGCTTTGAGAAAAACATCAGGAATGAGTGTGAGGAACAGAATTTGTGCTGAAAATAAATTCTCCAGAGAAACCCTGCAGCAAACTAAGAAGTTAATAGATACTCTGTAAGTCCACAAATGTGCAAGTAAATATGTCCTCTTATCTTCTCTACTTCATATATCTCAGTGCTTAGACACTTAGAAAAACTTTGGAACATGGTCTCTGCTCTTGTTCTTTATTCAGATAACTATTGAATACATATTGCCATACTGAATCTTCTGATTCCTAAATGAGTGAAACAATTATTAATTCAGATAATCTCATTTATTCTTGCGCACTTTTTCTTACAACTTGCAGATTTTAAGTTTTGAGGTGTTTTGGATTCCATTACAACAGAAGGAATAGAGATTGTTTCCTCCTTCTTCCGTACATAGATACTATTTATTGTTGAAATGTGCTCATACTGTCATACCTGAAAGGAAAAAAGCAAGCCTTTTTTCAACTGTCCAAAAAAAAAAAAAAGTAACGATTCCTCATTCCTTCAGTGATGGGTTTGCTCTAAATCCTTTGCAGATATAATAAAATGCCCTGCAGGCCTCAATGTCTCAGCTCTGGAAACATGTTGCATTTCATATGCACCCTGAAGACAATATTTCTTGATGGCTAGCTGTCATGGTTTTGGCTGGGACAGAGTTAATTTTCTTCGTAGAGGCTCATAAAATGCTGTGTTTTGGATTTTTGATGAAAATAGTGGTGCTGGTTTTGGTTGCTGCAGAGCAGTGTTTACGCAGAGCCAAGGACTTTTTTGCTTCTTGTGCTGCCCTGTCAGCGAGGAGGCTGGGGGTGCACAAGGAGCTGGGAGGGGACACAGCCAGGACAGGTGATCCAGACTGACCAAAGAGATATGCCACACCATATGACGTCATGCTCAGCAATAAAAGCTGGGGTAAAGAAGGAGGAAGGGAGGGGCATTGGGAGTGATGGCATTTGTCTTCCCAAGAAACCGTTACACGTGATGAGCCCTGCTTTCCTGGCAGTGGCTGAACACCTGCCTGCCCATGGGAAGTAGCGAACTAAATCCTTGTTTTTGCTTTGCTTGTGCGCGCTGCTTTTGCTTTACCTAGTAAACTGTCTTTATCTCACCCCATGGGTTCTGGCACTTTTACCTTTCTGATTCTCTCCCCATCCCACCTGGGGAGAGTGAGCGAGCGGCTGTGTGGCACTTAGCTGCCTGCCAGGGCTAAACCACAACACTAGCTATTTGTAGTTTCTCGTCCATCCTAAATTTATCTTGGTTTAATCTGCACTGTAATTTGGAGACACTTAAGTGTCTTCATTCATTTCAGGGTGAATAATCTTTATCAGATAGAAAAGCAAATGAAAAAAATAACACCATTTGCTTTATAGGTTATGGCTCTTCCTCGTGGTCATATTGATCTATATAGCTGGATTCTTCCATGTGTTACTTAAATTCAGTGACATTTAGATCTCATGCTAACTTCATTCAGAGTAAAAGAAGAAGGATCTATATTTAAGAAGGATCATATTCTTAGCAGTCTGTTGTCCTAAAAAGAAAATAATTGTTTTCTAGCTTGTCAGAGGTGTTAATTACAAACTGTATATTTAAAATTATTATTGGCACACACTAGTGTGATACATCTGGTGCAAAAAAGATGATATCATTCTTAGCCATTTCAGTAGCACAGTTTTTTCCATAATTATTCTGTCATTAATCTGAATAGCTAAAGAGATGGTGTTCATACCAATAAAATGGAATCTTGGTTGCTACCCTGGCGAAGTTGGTTTTTCCTTTACACAATATTTTTACTTAATATCAACACTAGCACCAAATGTAGTTGCAAGCCACTTAAATGCGTAACCAGCTGTGAATGTATTTTTTTAGTGTAGTACATGAAAAAGTTTTTCCTTGTCTTGAGCTATAAGTGTTAATTGGTGTCTTTGTATCCCACTAATTAAGTTCTAGCAACACCTTTTCCTTCTTCCTTGTTCTGAATTTAATGAGCTCTCTTGTCGTATTAATTTATCAGATAATTAGATAAACACAATTTTTTTTTTTTTTTTTTTTAGAAAACAAGTAGGGTTTGAACAAGGAGGTTTAATAGATTTTAGAGAGATAATATACAGTGCACAAACAATCAGTATCATGTAGTTTATGAAGCAATTTCCTACATTAACATAGAAGCATTTTTAATTGTGCAGGTGTGTATTTCACTGTCAGAGAATGCCAGACTGATATTTTAAGCTATCCTTTGGTTCTATAAAGTACAGCAGCAGCAGATATTATTAATATAACTGAAATCTCCTTAGAAAGAACAACAGGTCTTTTAGAATCATAGAAAACCATGATCAGAAGGTCTTGATATGTTATCTAGTTCATTCCCTTCCCTAGGGCAGGATCAACTGTGCCCATATCATTCAAGGCAGATTTTTCCATGTCACTTTTAATGAGCTCTGATTGTTGAGATATTACAACCTCCTTAGGCAATTTACCTTAGTGCTTCTCTACCCATAGAGTTAATTCTTTCTGGTGTCAAACCCAATCTCTTAATTAATTTAATTACTTCTTTCCCTGTCCAGTATGAAATAGAGAACTCATTATTTCCTTTTTCTTACAACAGTATTTTACATATCTAAACTGTTCTTCACATCTTCAGTTTTTTCTTTTTATTTTAATAAAATCTGTGATGCAACCTCATAAAGATATGAATTATGTTAACTGACCACAACACATTAAGCTCTTTTAGTGAAGACTGATGAAAAATGGAAGTTAAACACTTCTGTATCTTTTCTCTATCAGAAATAATATATCAGCAATTCAACTTTTAGAAAACTTTTATATTTACAAAAACTTATCTCATATTTTACATGCTAATTGCACTTTATTTCGTATCTTGAACGGTTTGTGGTTTTTTTTTCCCCCATTTATCTGAACTGTTCTTTTAGACACTCTTGTAATCTGAACTGTTTTCTGCCCTATGTATATATTTTTTTCTTTTTCAGATCAATAAATAATTCATTATTTAATCAAGATTTACCTGCATATTCTTTCTTTTCGGTCAATGTATGTGCTTTTGCTGCTGCTAATGCATTTTTGAGGACTCTTAACATCTGTTTCCCTGCAATTCTCTGTTGATCTGGAAAACTACCTTCTCAGTCTATTAGTATGCTTTTTTAATCCTCCTGTTCTAATTTCTTAATTTTATGAGGATCATGTAATATATTCTTATTAGGCCACACCTGGAGTATTGTGTCCAGTGCTGGTCAGGTTCTTTTCAGTGGTGCCCTGTGACAGCTCAAGACACAATGGACACAAACTGGAACACAGGAGGTTCCTTCTGAACATCAGGAAACACTGTTTTACTTTGAGGGTGACTGAGCACTGGCACAGGTTGCCCAGAGAGATTATGGAGTCTCTTTCCTTGGAGATATTCAACAGCTGTCTGGATGTGGTCCTAGGCAACCTTCTCTAGATGTCCATGTCTGAGGAGGTGGGACTCCAGAGATTCCTTCCAACCTCAGCTATTCTGTGATTCTGTGATTTCATGTTCATTCTCTCACAATTTCTGAATCTTCTTTAGGTATTCACCAGTAGGTAGAATTCCAGCTTTCTAGTTGCTTCTCATATCCTATATTAAAAATAAAATAAAATAAAAAATCAGAAACTTCATCCTATCACTAAGTGATTCAAAGAATTTGCTGAGGCAAGAGTTGTCTGTGTTTGCTATGTTCAGAGATCTACCAGAAATTAATCCTGTAGATAACTTTGTTAGTTATTCACAAAGAAATCTCATCTCTCTGATAATTTTTGTGGATGGTAACTGCTGTTATGTGGGGATGCCTACGTTCTTTCCACATTAATCATTATCCACAGACCTCCAGGGGGCTTGTATTCCTCTATAATCAGAATCCCTATGCAGAAACATATTACACCCTTCGTATGTCTTCTTATGTTATCCCTGTCTGTTCTTTCTGAAAATGTTATATTATCTGTATTTTTATTACAATCCTCTCATTTATCCCATCAACATATTTTTATGTCAGATAAAATCATTTTTATCGTTTCTTAAGATTTTAGCTTCAGACTTAGCTCTTATAGCCTTTTCTTCTGGTTTTCACCCATGTGAATCATTAATCATTGCATGAATATAAACAGAAGTCCTGATAAATGCATTGATTTGAATGGGAATTTTCAACTGAAATTTAAAATTAGAAAAATCTATCAAACCATATTATTAATATGAATTCATGAGATGCAAGATGAAGCAGAGTTTACTCTATATTTCAGTCCTTTGAAAGTGATATCTAATAGACTTTCTAAGCACATCTATGAGTCTTAGGTAAGTACCTCAGACATCGATTTTATGAGCTTTTAGTTAATGTATTCATATTTTGGCTCACTTCATTTTAAAACAAAGTGTTTGACTACATTGCCTAGGTTTTGGCTAATTTAGATTGCTTATATTTAGGACTGAGTATCAGATAATGTTCAAGTCATACCCTTCGTGCACAAAATTATCTACAGTTCAGCCTCAGTGACATTTTCATCAGCAATGCTTTATCCCTCTTTTCCATTTCTTCCTATACTTTCTAAGTAAGAACATGAATGATCTAAAGATTGAGTCAAAAAAGAGTTTGTCTCTGTAGAACATATATCCAGTCTCAAGACAGGAGAATGATTATGAACCAAACTGAGGGTTCTTTTATGGAGTTCATATGTCCTCTCTCCACTCAGGGCATTCTTCCTATCCAAGTGGAGTAATTTTACTAATGATGATGTAGAATAGAATAGAATAGAATAGAATAGAATAGAATAGAATAGAATAGAATAGAATAGAATAGAATAGAATAGTTCATTTGGAAGGCACCTTCAGACATCATTGAGTCCAACTGCCTGACCACTTCAGGGCTAACCAGAAATTAAAGCATATTATTGAGGACATTATCCAAATGTCTCTTGAACACTGACAGACATGGGACATCAACCACCTCTTTCGGAAGCCTGTTCCAGTGTTTGACCACCCTCACAGTAAAGAAATTTTCCTAA
>VXAL01000121.1:15548-27548 GCA_013399475.1 Chauna torquata
TGTTTTAGGATTTGGCATGAAGACCTATACTGGTTTAAATAAACAGTAAAAAGAAAAATACTTCTAGTTGCCAGCCAAAGTAGATGACAGCAACTGCTAACNTCTGCCACTCTCCACTTCAACTAATCCTCTGATTGCTTTCTTTTGGTATCTGATAACTCTTCATCAAATATATTAATATATTATTTATCATTAATACCATATTAATAACAATAAAAGCTTTTTTTTTTTTTGTGAGAACTACTTTATCATTATCACAAATGCCAGAAAAAAAATATTAGATTTCTAAAACAGCTAACAATATGCTGAAAAATTCTGCAAACTTACCCAAAAGAGGAAATAGATCTGCTCTAAAAGGCATGGTTGAAACAAAGAAAATATTAGTGTAATTTAGGCAAGAAAACACAGAGAACATACATTTGTGGGACAGTGGGGTCTGTAAGATTGTTTGAGTAGAAATCAGTCACAGGATACTTCTTTTAGGAGTTACTGTCACTAGGAAACCAGGAAGAGCTTAAGGTCTGCTGAATATTCGAATTTGGTGAATCTAAAGACATCACCCCATGGAAGAGAAGCAGACAGTAGTAGTAAATGTGCAAGCCAGAGGGAAAATGAAATATTTGTCCAGTTCCAGAACTGTTCCAAAGTCTTCTGATCAGTTGCATGCAGTGTAACCATGATACTGCAAACTTACACTTGATATTTACTTTTTTCATTTTAAATAAAAATTCTCAGGAAAAAAAAAAGTCCTACTTGTCCACCCATATAGTGCATTTGACTGTCTGTTCCACCATGATAAATTCTTCATCAGATAATGTAAACTGTTATTTGTGTTGCCAAGTAATCCCTTTCAATCAGTTTCATTGCTATAGCATACTCACTGTGGTTTTCTTCCTTCATCAGTTCTACTACAAACATCTGATTAAAAAAAATTGTGTAAACATAAAATTCACGTTATTTTCTTTAAACTAATCTGGACAGACATTAAAATGCAGACAAGTGTCTAGCCTAGGGCTTGTTAATGCCAGAGAAATTAATGCATAAAGTGTATGTAATTTCCTGAAAATTTCTACTATAACTTCAGAAGTCAAAGTAGATCTTGAGAACCCTTCTCCATTGGCAAAGTGCCACTGATTTCCTAGGCATGAATTACATGGTGCAAGAGTAATCACCCCACAGCTGGATGGCTTCCCTCCTAATAAGCCTTTCTGCATCTAAAGTGTGATAAGACTTTAAATTAAAATGTTAGATATTTCAGTAATCTTCAGTAGCAGCAATACTGGAGAGGAAAACGTCTCTGTTCTACAGTGCAATTTTTAAGCATGATTCCTAATGATTTGATCAAAACCTCCCTCAAGTAACTGTGAGATAAGGAATAATAAAATTGTGCATCTTATATCAGTAAACCTCTCTGGCATAAGGCAAATTCCAGAGGTCTGGCAGACTGCAGTTTGCCCAGATTTGTGCTGTCCATGCCACTCTCAGCAGTTGCACACAGATTGTGGGCACACATTTCTTCTCCAGCCAGGCAAGGAAAGGGCATGAAGTGCCCCTAAACTTAGGGGTGGGCAAACTGCTCTTCCCAGCCTGTGCTGCTGCCCGAGCATGCTGCAGAACCAAAACAGGTCATTTAGGATCACTGGGTGGGCTTGAATTTTAGAATTTAGAATTTAGAATTTAGAAAAGTTCAGTTGGAAGAGACCTTCAAATATCATCAAGTCCAACTTCCTGCCCTGTTCAGAGCTAACCAAAAGTTAAACATGTTATTAAAGGCATTGTCCAAATGCCTCTTGAACAGGCATGGGACATCAACCACCTGTCTAGGAAGCCTGTTCAAATGTTTGACCACCCTCAAAGTAAAGAAATTTTTCCTAATGTCCAGTCTGAACCTCCCCTGGTGCAGCTTTGTGCCATTCCCACACATTCTGTCTTCAGTTACCAGTGAGCAGAGACCAGCACCTCCCTCTCCACTTCACCTCCTCAGGAAGCTGCAGAGAGCAATGAGGTCGCCTCTGTAGAGAGCACTGAGGTCATGTCTCCACCTCCTCTTCTCCAGACTAGACAAACCCAGTGTCCTCAGCCTCTCCTCACAGAACATGCCTTCCAGCCCTTTTACCAGCTTTGTTGCCCTACTCGGGGTACTTTCGAGTACCTTAACATCCTTTTTATATTGTGGAGTCCAGAACTGCACACAATATTCAACGTGAGGCCTCACTAGTGCTAAATATAGTGGGACAATCACTTCTTTTGACCAACTGGCTATTCTGTGTTTAATGCACCCCAAAATACTGTTTTCCCCCTTGGCTGCCAGGGCACACTGTTGACTCATGTTGAACCTACTGCCGACTAGCACCCTCAGATCCCTTTCTGCTGAGCTGCTCTCCAGCCACTCACCTCCCAGTCTGTACCTGTGTCCGGCAAAACTCTATCCCTTCTTCCATCCTTTACTTCTACTTTGTGAACATGAGGGAGGTGGCTGGGGACAGGTAACTGTCATCCCACAGCTGGGAAGGGAACAGAGCAAGGTTTAGGGTAAAAAAAGCAGGGAAAGGGTGCTGGAGGCTGCTGCCTGGCTGCTGTGAGTGGCAACAGCTGGCGGCTCCAGCTCTTTTAGCCTCCTGTCTGTTTGTGCTGTCCGTGGTGCCTCAATATGTCACATTTAGGAATCTCTGAACTGGGTGAGGGAGCACTTTCCCCAGTGCTTGTCTGCCAAGCAGAATGCAGGAGAGCTGCTAGTTTTCTTGTCGCTACAGAAGTTATCTGGCTACATCACTTCCCTCTCTACCCCTCCATTTAGTCAGTCTCCACACTTCCATTTCTCCTGCATGTGGCTGAGCTGGACACTGTCCTGTGCTGGTTGTTCACATACCTTGCCCTATCTGGGTGTGTTTGACACTACTACAGTAGAGAATGTCCTATTCTGTTCTGTTAAAGGGTAAAGAAGTTTGGTAGAAAACAAACCCCCTTGCATTCCAACTTGTCCTCATATATCAGAGGGGCTGGGGCGGCTGGGCTTAGATTCTGAGGGACGCCCAATTCAGCACGATAAGTCCAGTCACGTTCAATATATTGAATTACCATGATTACGGATGCACAGATAACATGATGCACCTTCAGTCAAGTAGATTAATGACTGGGGCAGTTTATTGAAGCAACAGGAGAACAGGTTCTTTTGGAATTCCAATGATAAACACATTGTCTGCAAAGCATGTGCAAATACCAAGAATGTGACTAATACAGCCAACTGCAAATGATTTAACTTATGAAACCACTCTACAGAGACTTTTAAGCTTCCCGGGGAAGCACTCAGTATAACCGAGGGTTTGAAACTCACCCAATATGTGTCCTTATATGGGGAACAGATGTTCAGCTCGTTGGCTGATCCCAGAAGCCAGTGATGTCCTCCCGACTTGTCCACGATGGTATCTTCCTTAACATTCTTCCTCTCTTGAGCCATTTTATACTACTTTCTTACTTTCAGGTAAAGCTTGAATGACTCTAGTCATACATACCTGTGTTACAATTGGTATAAAATCTTCTCGCTTTGCCTTTAAAGGTATAGGCTTAGAGAAGTTCAGAGCGCATGCTCAGTGAGGGGTGGTTGCCCCTTGGAGGTGGGAAGGTTTTGGGATGGAGGTGTGTTTTGGTATTGTAATGAAATTATAATGAGCAAAGTTGACCCAAAGGACATGATTTTTACAGAAAACTGAAAACCGCCAGCTCAGGGCTGGCTCAGGGTAATGGCTATGCAGTTTATCAGTTCCATAGTACCATCAAGTTCCCACCAAGTTCCCATCCCTGTGGTGATATCACAGAGCCTGGCCATGGTGTTTCCATCCCACTCAACCTTCCCTGCTATTTCTCTTAGAGCCAGCACACCAAGCTCCCCAGGCGTTGCCAACATCTAAGGTTGCAGGTTACGTTGCCATAAGGGGACTACCATGGAACAGGTTCCTTGCATATCTACCGCATTTCACCCTGGAATTTTCCTCAAGACTGTACCTTCTCTTAAGGTGTAGACATACCTTTAGTGTCAATAAGTCACCTCCAGTAATTATCCCATACTATTCATATCACAAAGGACAGCAGAACTGTATTAATCCCGGGAAATTTCTACCAACAGAAGCAGTTGCACACTTTCCATGTACACGTACAGCTTGCCATAGAATTAAAATGGAAATCTCTTTACCACTAAGACAGGACCACAGAGATTCAGCATAAATTTCCTGCCTGGTGCCCAAAGTGTACTACTTCTTAATATAAAGGTTTATTGAAAGACAGATGCATAATTTATTTCTTGAAGTGACACAAATGAGAAGGAGCAGCTAACTGTATTCTGGGTTAAAAATCCTTGAAACCTCAGAAAGCAAAGTTCAGACAAGTTCAGAGGTGTGTTTTTATTTGTAGACCTCTGGTGAATGGTAAGTTAATAAAAGCCTTTTGTGCTGTATGCGGAGTTTGAGGTATCACATCTAGAGCAGATGGCAGACAGTCTCATTTCAGAGAAAGAGACGACGTATGTGACTGTGAAGCATAGTACCCTGCCCAGGATCCTTCTCAAAACCAAACAGGTCCTCCAGCCTCTACTGACCCTGCAATTGCAGCCTTTCTGCTAGCTAGTCAGTCCTTGTCATTTGCCAACAGATGCTGAGATTTTACCTACAGAAACAGCTAGATAAAACCAAATTCTAATTAGGTGGCTCCACATTACTTTTTGCCGCAGGTGTTGCTGCATCTAAACACAAGTTCTGAGGATTCTGCTGTTGGTCAGAATGAACACAAAACATTTGTCCAGGGAGCTGTTTAACCAAGAGTTTTATCTCAGGTTTAGTTCATGATATACAGGTAGAGTTGCAGGCTAGAGACGGAAGACATTAACCAACTCAAAAAAAAAAAAAAAAAAAAGTTCTCTTTCTTAAATTCAGGTGTTTTAAAGCTACACAACAAAAATGGAATAAAACAGTATGTATAGTAAGTGTGTGATGTATGATGAGGCATGATGAAAAGGTACAACAAGGAAAAAACATATCTGATAAAGGTGTTTCATAAGGACAAATCTTGACAGAAATAGCCAACACAGCTTCAAAATACAGTAGTTTATCTGGTCTGCACTAAGCTGTTGCTTTAGTTCTCTTATTGTTGTTTTTAGTTTTGCTAAACTGCTTTTGTTAGCAGGTTAGAAAAATAAAATTATGCACACATTTACAAAACCCTACATAAAACATTAAGATAGGGAGCTAGAAAAATAATCAATTTCTAAATAGAAATTTACCAAATTTGCCTGAGCAATTACAGGGAGGAAAGAAGTGCATAACACACATGAATATTCCAGTGAGCCTTTTACATTAACAAGCTTTGTGGGGCATGGTCTGAGAACCCTTTGGCCTGGAAAGAACACACCTATTTATGTATCAGAGTCTTTGCAACCATAATAAGAATGAGAGGTCATAGGTTCAACAGCATTCCAACACTTGTCAGGGAACAGTTCCCAGCTAAAGCATCCACTCATGTACCAGAATAAAGATAGGCCTATTTTTCCATTTTTCCCAACTGCCTGAGGAAGTTACATCCAAGAAGTTTGAAAAAGGAAAAGGTTCCAACTACTGTTGTGAGAAGTTGCAATACGTTTTGAACTGAAAAGGTAGTTCTGGATAAAGACGTGAATTTCTGATACTTTCCAAAACTCCTCTCTCATGTATCATGCAGCAGTTATTTCTCTAACATTTACAGCCACCTGAAACAACCGCTGCCCACAAAACAAATGAAAACTTTGAAGCCTCAGACCTATGTAATGTATCAATATAAATTAAAACTGTTCCAAAATACTGAAGTGTATAGTCGTGCATTCCAAACAGGCTACTCATTTCATTCAAAAAACACCATGATAAACACCTTAGTTTCATAACCTTTCCCTCTCCCAAAGCCTCAACCTTCCACATCCAATGTCATCATTTGTCCTGTAAATACTTCTTACTAGTACAGAGAGTCTAAATCTCTTCTTAGAAATTTAGAAAATAAAGCAATAGAGAAATGCCATAAAACTGGAAGATCTTTAAAATAGTAATAACACTTGCACTTTGGATTGCAGCAACACATTGAACAGTTATTTGAGACTGAGTATATATCAGTGTTTCCTTCCAATTAGCTGCCCTTTGATACTGTACTAAAAACTAAAGCCTTGAGTTTATCAAAAAAAAAAAAAAAAAGGTGAGGACACAAGAAAATTCACCATTTTTCCCCACACATCCACAAAAATCATCCACAAAATCAATTTTGATTAGATTAAAATTTCTGCTGGAAAAATGCTCCAGAAATAAGTTTCTCTCACTCCTAAACAAGTATGGCAAGCATCAATGAGTTCTTTTCAGAGATATTATTGCTCAGGCAGTGATTAGTCTGACTTAGGTTTTCTTTGGTTTTTGAATTTTTATGTCTATAAGGATTTTAAATAGGTGATAAAGAATTCATTGTGAGCTTTTGAGAAAAGGAAGCAAAACAATCAGACAGGTATGAAAGCTTTTGAAATTAGGAACTGCAAAGATCATGAGGGGTAGAATACAATTCCAGAAGACTGCACATAAAATACAGTACTGAAGTACCACAGATGCAGTTGAAATTCTGTTTTCCTGAGTTGATTTCTAATTGTGCTGTTGGGGCTAATTATAGTTATTATTCTGATAGTTCAAAGCGGCTCTTTCCGTGTGTATCTGTTACATTGGTTTAAATAGATCACACAACTTCAGGAACCAGCTCTAACTAGATAACCTAGACCTCCTTTAAAGCCTGGTTGCTAACACAGAAAGATTATATTTTGGTAAACATTTATCTCAGAGGCAGTGCATTTCTAAGCCCCTTTGTGATAGTAGATACAGTGAAATAGACTGAGGAACCAATCTGAATTAAAAATAACCCACAAAATATTAACCCTCATCAGTTCACTCAGAGGGCAGAAAGCAATATGAAGATCTAATTATGCTGACACCACCACAAAAAGAAATGACTGTCAAAGTCTGACGAGGACATCTTATTAGTGCCCACAGAGATTTCCTCTGCAATTGTTCTCCATTTCACTTAGTCTTTTATATTTAAAATTACTTTACTTACTGACCTGAGTCTGTCACTGCTCCTCATATTTCAGATTGGATTTTAATCACAGCCAGGAGGCTTTTCCTTCTTTTCCTTTTCCTTTTCCTTTTCCTTTTCCTTTTCCTTTTCCTTTTCCTTTTCCTTTTCCTTTTCCAAAAGAAACAGGCTCTAGCACAAGCTGTAACTCCCAAGAACACCATCAAAACAATTGTCTTCTTAGACACTTGTCCACTACCTTTACTGGAAAGTCCTGTAGTACTAAGGAAGAGGGGAGTACTGCAAAATACAGGACACTTGAATGTTTACCATGCAGTTTCCACCGTTCGAGGCTAATAGAAAATAAGTTGTAAGAAGAAATCCAGAGCTGCTGAGAAGGGAGCACAATACAAACTACCTTCACCACCATGGCTTTTGCAGATTAGAGATAAAGAGACCTTCTCACCATGCAGCACCAAGAGATACACAATACAGGCCTCAAACATTCCCACAGGGGTGTAAAATGACAACATCCTTGCAAACACCTGATGAATTTCCCTACCATACTTAAAAGTATTAACCAAAGATCTAATGCACAGTACAGTGATATAGGTTTTAGCAGACACAGAAGGAAGCAGATCTAGCTCAAAGCAAACTGCAGTTTAGTGAAATAGCTTGTAAAATCCACAAATGATTATGCATGTCAGATAGTATTCACTTATGACTTAAGCTATTATTTCAGGCTAGTTATCCTGAACACATACTGCATTACAGAAGCATTCAGTCAGAACTTATACTCAGATGAGAGACTCTGGGAATCAGAGATATGTGTCAGTGACTACAGTTGACAACACAGCAATAAGTCCCCCATTAAATCTGACATGCTGAACCTTCACCCAGGACATACAAAGAAGCTTTCAATGATGCTGAAATATTACAGCTGGAATTAGTCACATGACATAAAACAGCTTTCAGGACTCCTGTGTTGTCACAGAATCATAGAACGACTGAGGATGAAAGGGATCTCTGGAAGTCATCAGGTCCAACACCTGCTCAAACAGAGTCATCCAGAGCCATTGCCCAGGACCATGTCCAGACAACTTTTGAATATCTCCAGGGATGGAGTCTCCATGACCTCTTTGGGCAACCTTCTTCTCCTCATCTTCCCAGCCTGCCCTCCCTAAAAATCCTGCATCCCTTCATCGCAATACTGCAGTCATGAAATAATACGTTTTGAAATAATAATGTGTTACTGTAGGGCCTTAATCTGAAAAATATAAGCATTGCTCCATGCAATTACTGAAGGTTCTGTCTGTGCCTGGGATGTGTTAGTTTTTTTGTGTGTACACTAGTTGCTGTGCTTTGCGCAGAGGAAAAGCACAACATATTTCAGAACTCTTACAGTTCTATGAATGTAATGAAAGGTTATTCATTTGTTCATTCTTATTCTGTGTTTGCTGGTTAAAAAACTGGAAAGATATCATAGAATCATGCAGTGGTATGTCACCTGTGTTATCTGTATAGCTTACTGTCAAGACAAACATTTGAAAATAAGTTGATCCCAAGTCCATTCTGGTGCTGTCCTGGCCCCAGGAAGGTGAAGGACAACAGTCTTATCCAAGTGTATTCAGAGAAGGTGAGTTTAGTGATTAAACTTTGCTAACTGCAGTCATTATGTGTGGCAACATATGATACAACCAAGTAGCCAAAAAAAATGAGCTTTTCAATTTTTTAAATGTAAACCTGGTTTAGTTTTTACATTTTAAAATATCCATATCACACAGGTTCCTTTCTCTATGGCTATGGGAGCTGTATGTCACAACAAATATGGGCATTTTAAGGTAGCACACAATTTCAGAAATGAAGGTTTAAAGAAAGTAATATTATAGTTGCAGTAATGTGACCATTGACAATAAAGTGATACAGTTGAAAATGATTGGGATATATCTGTTTTTATGCCATAAATAGGTTTTGAATATTTTGGAAGGTCTTGCTATAGGTAAACTTCTGCTTAGAAGATGTCTTCTAATTCCTACCCTTCTTACTTTGGACCAATGTAGGGTTATATCGTGTTAAGTCAACTTGGAGCTTTCAGTCTCTGGGTGCAAGGGGAAAGACTTCAGGATTCTGTTTTGCCTGTCTTTTCCTTTACTGTTCTTTCTTTGCCTTTTAGTCCCTTATTTATCTAACAAAAATCAGTTCATATTAAAAATCTCTCCTTTAGACTAAAAACATTTGGCATGTAATTTTCAAGAACTTTTCATCTTCCTGGTATTGATAATCAACTGGTAGACTGGTAAGTCCCTGAATCGGTTGCAGTAATTAGCATTTGGCACATGCTCTGTGTATAACAGGTGTTGCTGTGTTAGTTAGAAGTTCTTAACAAAGAAATAATATTTCTTGACTGAGGTGATTCATTTATGTCCCTTTTCTCTCCCATCTGTCTATCACTTAATGCCCTAGGTATAATACTATATTAACACCCTGATTTTCACTATTTAAATGTTCCTTGGTCAGTTAAATACATGTAGCATGTTTCATTCCAGGGCATGTCAGAAACTAGTAGGAAGGCTCCTGTTCCACCTGAAGACTTACAGCCATAGGACAGGTTTAGTGCCCTCAAAGTTGAGGAGGAGAAGGCTATGCTTTTCAAGGACAATTAACCCTGAAGCACACAGGATAACCTGGAGGAAGCAGTAGTGGTGAGCATCTCTCTGCTGCTTGGGATGGAGGCACTCGTCTGCCAACCTGAACTGCTGTCTAGAGAAGTTGCTGCTTCCTGGGGGCCTGGATCCATTACTCTGTGGAGAGACTGCCATATCTTGTCCTACCCTCTATTACCATCCACTCTTCTCCCATGTGGGTACCAGTGATTCTACCAAGGAGAACACAAAGAGTATCAAAAGTGACTGCAGAGCCCCCAGGGATATTGGGGCACCTGTGCTGTTCTTTTCAGTCCTGCTGGGGGAGGCAAAAGGGTTTGCTGAATATTTATGACTGGTATGGAGCAGGTGCTGCCAAGAGGGTTTTGGTTTTCTATGGGATCCTGTCTGAGGATCAACACCTACTTGGGAGAGAGGGGATCCACTTCTGTAAGTGGGACAAAGATACCTTTGCCAGCAGGATAGCTGAGATGGTAAGGAGGGATTTAAAGTAGGAATGAAAGGGGATGGAAGGAGTGATGGCCAGGACTGCTATGCAAAGGGCCTTCAGTGATGTGAATGAAAAAATATAAAATCAAAAAAGCAGGGTTTAAGTGGGATCACCTCAAGCATTTGAAGATAAACAAGGAAATGTCTTCAAGGCACCATTATGATGAAATCTCCCAGACCCTTTCTGCGAAATCAGCATGTTGGGTTGTCTCTCTGAAGTGCCTGCACACTAGTGCACAGAACATGGGGGATAGACATAAGGAATAAGAGATGTGTGTGCAGTTGCAGGTCTGTGATCTTGTTGGTTCATGGAAATGTAGTGGGATGGCTCATATGACTGGAGTGTTGTAATGAAGACTCTTTAGGAAGGATGGGTTGGAAACACAAGGATGTTGAGCACTCTGTGATGGAACACCTGGAATGCATGGAGCTCTGCCTGAGGCTGGATGAAGAGCCAAATGAGAGCTTACAACTGAGGAGTAAAGAGCAGTCCAGTATGTTGACCTGTAGTGGCTGTCTGCTGTAGGCCACCTGGCCAGGAAAAAGTAGATGTGGTCCTCTACCGACAGATAGGAGCAGCCACACATTGACAGTCCCTGATCTTCACGGGAGACTTAAACCACATTGTGATCTGTTGGAGGGACAACACAACAGGACAGATAAAGTCCTGAGAGAGAAACATACTCCTAACAGAAAAAAAAGAAATATACAGTATACTATCCAAGCAAGAAGGGATGAGCATAAGAAAGACAAAGCCTACCAGGAGCTGAATCTGTTGAGAGATGTCAAGGGTAACAGGAAGGGCTTTAAATTCCTAGGTGGCAAAAAGAAGACTAGAACAGATGTAGGCCCACTGGCAAATAGAGCTGGGGACCTAGTGACACAGAACTTGGAAATGCTGACATACTGAATGACTTCTTCGGCTCATTCTTTACTAGAAAGACTGGCCTTTGGGAAGCTCAGGCACTCAAGACTAGAGTGTAAGGCTGGAGGAAGGAAGATGTGCCCTTGGTGGAAGAGAATCAGGTCAGGGAATACTTAAGTCAGCTGGACATATGTAAGTTCATGGGCCCTGATGGGATGCACCCATGAGGGCTGGGGGAGCTGATGTCAATGCAAAGCCACTCTCCATAATCCTTGATCAATGATGGCAACTGGGAGAAGTGTCTGAAGACTGCAGGAAAGCAAATGTCACTCCTGTCTTCAGGAAGTGCAAGAAAGAGGACCCAGAGAACTACAGGCTAGTCAGTCTCACCTCATTTCCTGGGAAGGTGGTGGAGCAGCTCATCCTGGACAGCATCTCTCCTAAGAGTAAAGAATGAGAGAGCTGGCACTGTTCAGCCTAGAGAAGTAAAGGCTCAGGGGTGATCTTATCAATGTATATAAATGAGGGTGCAAAGAGCACTTAGCCAGACTCTCTTCAGTGGTGCCCAGTGACAGAAGAAGAGGCAATGGGCACAAACTGGAACATAAAAAATTACATCTGAACTTAAGGAAACACTTTTTTACTGAGGATGACTGAGCATTGGAACAGGTTTACCAGGGATCCATCCTTGGGGATGTTCAAAAATCGTCTGGACATGGTCCTGGGCAATGGGTCTGGATGGCCTTGCTTGAGCAGGGGCTTTGGACCAGATGACCTCCACAGGTCCCTTCCAACCTCAGCTATTCTGTGATTCTGTTATTAATCACATGATTGGAGTACTACAATCAAAGGACATAAACTATTCAGGAAGGACAGGCAAAGATGGAAAAGTGGAGGAGTTGTCCTCTATGCAAAAAAAAA